>WSTO01000686.1:0-10396 GCA_019627685.1 Serendipita sp. 399 | reverse complement strand
TCTGGTATTGGCAGAACCGTCGACGGCTTTTTTCTGGAGAGGATTTTTGCCTGATACGGCCGCGCGGTATTCGATCTGTATCGATTGTGCAAGTATCGACCAATTGGGAGACATTGTCACCCTCACGAGCGAGGATACGACCACGGATGGCAATCGTTCATCCCCCGTGAGTACCTGCTTCTTCTTTGCTTCTCTACTCTTCTTTTCCCCTATCCTTTCCTACCCTTCTCTTTCTTTGCATAGTTTACGTTTATTTTTCCTTCCCTTTTCCCTTCATTGTTCGTTTCGCTCCGCTTTTCTGTCTTCTTCCTCTTCCCCCGTCTTTTCTGTGTCTTTGTTTTTTTTTTACAACCGTTTCTCTCCGTCTCTTCTCATCGTATATTCGGTTTTAGGTCATTTTATTTGCAAAGAAGTCGCTCCCGAATACGACGCATACCATTGCGCTCAAGAATTTACGGAACCCTATTGATGGCATCGTTGGACAATTAATTGTGGATGCCTTTTTGTTCACGGCAGATGTATCTCCTCGTGAGTGTCATTTTGTCTCTATCTCCGCTTTGAATCGTGCACGGAGCCGCGCGAGAAGAATTGCTGGTTTAGTCGTATTGGAACTGACGAGTAATTGATGGGTTTGATCGGAACCGATTACAGGCGGCAACAACAACACGGGAGGAAATGCTTCTTCTTCGTCTGCATCCTCTCGTCGTCTGATGGCGGGTATTATCGCCATTTGCATTACGTTGGGACTTTGTCTCGTTCTTGCCTCTTTGTTTTATCTCCTCTGGCGGCGAAGACGCCGAGGGCCGAACGAAAAGGGAAGGAGAGGCGGATTCTTGCAGACGATTCTTCCTACGGTTTCCTCGCCTTCGCCCTCTGCCCCATCTCCCACTATAATAGCTGCCTCTCGAAATGATGATGGTGGCGTTGGTGGCGGTGGTGATCCCTCTCGATCACCGCTTGCCGTTTTAACGTCGGTCGTGGGGAGGTCTGTCCGGGCGGCGGTTCCCGAATGGAAACGACCAAGACAGTGGACCTGGCGAGAAGAGAAGAGAAGAGACAGTGGCGTGATGGAGACGGGACCGATGATGGTGGAGCGAGATCCCCGCGAACGATGGGAGAACGAGGCTAAGAAGCCACCAGGTGAGTTGGGAATCCGCCCCAGTAACCCTTTTTCTTCTCTCTACATCAATCGATGTTGTCTGTTCACATCACCTGCGCCACCCGTCCTCTTGATGTTTGGCAACAATTCTAACACCCGACTGCATTTCCATTCATTCATTCACTCACTCGTTTCGATGCGGCTGAATTGTACTGACAATCTTCCCTTTTTCCACACACAATTTTTACGCTTTCTTCCTCTTTCTTGGTCATTTTGTCTTTGGGTTCAGTCGAGCTCGAACTTCCGATCCATGCGAAATTGGCGACGGCCCATCGACCGTTGTCTCTCTCCCGCTTTCGACCTCAACCACGATTCCCGACGAAACCGAAGCCGACTCGGAACGATGAGAACACTACTGCGGATACAAGCGATGCAGGCGTGACGGACCCGATGAAGACCACCAGTTCGTTTTCGTCTCGGTTGGCTTCGGCGGCGGCTGGACTTTCTCGGAAGAGGAGCAAGGCGTCGAGGAAATCGAGGAGAAGCTCTGTACTGTCGACGTCACCGCCTTTACCGCCCCTCCCATCTTCCGTCTCCATCAGCAATGTCAACCCCAATACTAACCACACCTACAACGTCGGTGTTCCGATTATCACTATCACATCCCCTACGACGACACCGACGATTCCGACGACAGCTTCTACGTACTCAACGTTTTCGCAATCGAACTCCATCGAGGGTTCTCTCGTTCGCAAGAGTGATCCCTATGCGGCGTATGCCGCGATCTACGCTCCATATTTTGGGACGGAGAAAGAGGAAGAGGTTGGACGGCGAGGGAGCGTGAGACGGAACAGGCCCAGTGGAAATGGGACGAGTGGGGGTGCTAGTGTGACTGGGGACAATTCGATCAGTCAGTTGTCCCATACTTTTCGCGAGAGGACTGGTGTCGCGTTGAGGGATTCGGTGGTCCTCCCTGGGGTGTTGGAGATGCCTCCCTTCTCTATGCCTTCGCGCCCTGCGTCATATGCTTTGTATTCTGCTGCTGTTGCTGCTATGCCACCCCTCCCTCCACCTTCTCTCCCACCCCCACCTCGACCTATTTCTTCGTCGACTCGAATACTGCCCACCCCCTCCATCTCCACCGCTCCCTCCAATGCCACCACCAATAATAACACTACCACCATACTCAACCCCTCTTCGTCGTCCCGGGCTCCGCCTTCGTCATTCAATCCTAAGGTGTTGCAGATGGGTGAGCAAGAAGGGAATGGAAATGATGCTGATGGAGGAAATCGGACGGGAGTGAAAGGAAAACGGACGCTGTCGGATAAGATCAAGAGGGGGACGTTGCCTCTCGTGCCATCTCTACTTGAAGAGGAGGTTGAAGGGGTGGAGGAACGACAGCAGCAGGAAAGGGGGCGAAGAAGTTCGATCTCAAGCATGTCTTCTTCTTCTTCGAAACGGTCCGCGGTATCCTCTGTGCTTTCTATCCTTTCGAGGCGGTCGTCTTCAGCCTCGCTCGTTTCGAAACGGTTTTCGAATGCGACGACGACGACGAAGAATTCAAAGGGGAATGGAAGTATTGGTAGTAGCAGTAAGAAGCGGATTTCGTCAGTGTTGAAGAAAAGGAGACCGGGTTCGGCATCGCGGAACGGGAGTGGTGGTGGCCCCAGTGGAAGTGGCCCGGGTGCTGATGAAATTGATGAAAAGATGACGTCTCTCATGCCCAATTTCTCTTCTCGCTCTTCCTTGAGTCTGTCCCAAGGTGGACAGGCTTCTTCCTCCTCCTCCGTCGCCCGACTCCGATCTCAAATTCGACTGCCACCGACTTTGCCTTTGAGGGTGCAACCCAGTACACAACGACCTTCCATCGACTCGCCTGTACAAGTGAATCAAGATGGCAATGAGCTTGATGATAATGTTAGAGTTGGAGCCGTGGACGACGTGTCGAGCCTTCCTGGGAATTTGATGGTTCAATCCCCTGTTTCGCTTCCGATAAATACGGATGCATCGTCGTCCCTCCTCCCCCTCAAAAGTGACAATTCCCTTCTATCCCCTCCTAACGAAAAGCCGGACTCACCTATTGTTGCTCACGAAATCGTTGAATCCCCCGCTACCTACAACCACGAAGAGCCCGTGGATATGCTTCCGTACCTTGCGGAAGGCTCTACGGGCGAAGGGACTCGGTCTGAGTCGTTGCAGAGGCGGTCGACGACTACGAGTAGTGGTCGTGATCACGGCCGTTCTAGCGTCTTCATGTCCATGTTGACTCTCCAATCGAGTGATGCTTCGAATGGTCATACGGATTCGCCGATGCGGAGGACAAACTCGTCAAGCAACCCACATGCCAGTAGCAATCGCAATACACGAATGTCAATGAAGACCGCCAGGAGTTCGTTGGTGTCCAAAACGGCAAGAAGTTCTGTCATGTCCAACGCGCCTACACCCTCCGTTTCCGAGTTTCCTATGCCGCCCTTTATAACGATGGATTCGGATTCGATGCCCACTTTTGATTTCTCGAGAATGACCATGTCTGAGCACCCAACCAGCGGGAGTGGGAGCGGGAATGGTGATGGTGGTGGAAGTATGTCTAATTTGAATAACAATGCGGATATGACGAGGAGTAGTACGGGTACTGGTAGTGGAAGTGGTGGTGGAAATCTTACTGGTTCTGGGACGGGAGCGTTCACGGACTTGGTAGCCTCGACGCCTTCCTCGTCTTCTGGATCGTTTAGAAAGTCGATTCCGATTCGGTTTGCTGGTGTTAGCGGTGGAATTGGAAGTAGCGCGATCACCGGCGCGACACCACCATCCGCGTACCCTTTTGCGTACAAGGCGCCTGCTAGACCGAAGAGAAATCGTGCGCTCGGAGCGACTTTGTTGGGACTGGATGTACCTGCTTCCGTGCAGAGCAGAGCACCAATTGTCCGTCGTGGTTCTTCGCGAAGTAGTAGGGGGACTGGGAGCAGCAAGTCGCCAAAGAGGAGGAATAAACTCCCAATCAGAGGGGATCCCATTCCCATGCGTGCTGGAAGAGTGGGAAGCAGTGGAATGGAGAATAATTTGTCGAGTAGTGGGACATCGTCGACGACCTTCTTTATGCCGCCCCCACCACCCTCGTCCAATGATCACGGAAGTCAGTTGGACTTGCCGTCTCGTGGCCCTTCGCGAATGACAATGACGAGCGTGATCACATCTACGACTGACGAGGAGTTTGCGCACGGAGAGGTGCAGCTGCTCGTTGCTCGACGAGAGTATCCACCAAGTATCCCTGATGTGCCCACTCGCGCTGTTCCTCCTGGTACAGACGACTCGATGTCAATATCAGTGGATGGATCGAGACCGATCAGCGGGACAACGTCAGAAGGCAAATGGGAGATCATCTTTCCTGGCTTGCCACCAGGCATGACACCGATTTTGACATGTGAGGGGAATGGGAGTCATAGGTTAGGAGGTCCACCTCTTGCTGCTGTTCCCGTATCAGCCAGGACAGATGCATTTGAACGAGCCACGATGATGGAAATGTCCCCCACATTGTCAAATCGGATCGGCGGCGGTGGTGGTGCCGCACTCTCTCGTGATCCAAGCTTTGGCGCTATAAGCGTTGGAAATATGCGCTTGGATGCAACGGCAGGGTTACCTTGGTCGCCCAACTTTGATTGGCCTGCCTCTCCTACATCGTTTACCAACTTCTCGTCGGTTCGACGGCCCTCACTCCCATTCTCGTCTTCTGGACACCTCTTCGGCAATGGCAATGTCCCGTTCTCGTCTTCTGGACATCTCGTGGGTGGTGACAATGCACCCGATGCTGCCGGTATTCCACGCGGAGAGGGGGATCATGACGAGCGACAGAATAGGCCGAATGTGCCTTTTGATTCGTTACAAAGCCTGAACTGGAAAGATCTCATCGGTCCTCGCTCTGGCCCGCAGGTCGATCCGATCGACACGGATCGTCGGTCTAATGTTCGTCAATCCACCTACTCAGTCGCATCGACATTCTTTGGTGGTGGAAAGTCTCAAGTCGAGGAATCTCCCAGTTCTCTGACTCCTGCCTCTCCGTCTGTTATCCCTCCTGTACCGCCCATCCCCACGAGGTTCTCTCGCTCGTCCGCTCTGGTGGTCGACTCTCCACGTCGAACTGTTGCCCCGCTCAATATGAACTTTAGGCCGTCTTGGAACAATCGCACCTTTACACCTCGATCCCCAGGCACCCCTCAACAGCAGCAGCAACCGCAGATGTTACCAAGCGCTGCTAGGCCCATAGGGAATCTGAACGATGTATTTGCAACTTCGTGGAACTCGGGATCGACTACTGCGAGATATAGTGGTGGATCTGTAGCAGGCCGGATACTTGTTCCGAAGGCGACGACGGAGTCGAGCAGTCGTAGCGAGCAAGGGACACCTGTTCGTTCATTTCCACAACGCGGAGTCCCATTCCCTTAAACACATTTTGTCTCTATTTTAATTCCTTTTCTTTATCCTTGCATATGGAATGCTTCATTGATTCAAACAACTACCCCCAATCACCCCATCGCAATTTCTTATTTCGCAATTCCCTACTTTCTTTGTTTCCTTTCTTCCTTCTCTGGGATCAATCCGTTCGTTTATGTTTCGCTTCATTGGACTTTCTACCAACCATCGTGTATTACTGTTTTTCTTTGTAGATGCAGGGTTTGTAAAGACGTCGAGTATAGAAAGATCGTCTCAATTCAAATGATGTACGCTCAAGCGCTCTGGTTACATTTGAAACTCCTTGTGACATTTTCTTCGTTTACGATGGATGAGTGTACCTCGTCATAAACGCGCATTCGCACGCACAGGGTGCTCGCGAGCATACTTGTCGACGAGTTGTCGACGCAGTACTTTGCCAGTGGGAGACTTTGGGATCTACAAAGTCGATGTGTTAGATTATGCCGCTGGGACAAGAAGAGAGAAAACTATTTCCACCTGTTCTACAAATTCGATGCCACCTTTCAACCATTTGTACCTGCTCAGACGCTGTTGGATCCACATATCCAGTTCTCGTCGGATTCTCTCCTTTGGCTTCTTCGGTTTACCTTGGCCTGTCAAGACTACCCACGCGCGAGGTACCCTTTCTGACATGGTGGCGTCCTTTGAGGATGCGAGGACGCCTGCAACTGCCACGTCTTTTACCAGAGGATGCTTGAACAGCTCGTTTTCTATTTCCATTGGCGATACCTGCATGCCCGAAACTTTGAGGGTATCCTATCAGTCGTCCAACAAGTTAATAACAAGTCGAAAACCAACAACGGGAAAAGGGTGTAGAGAGTAATTGAGTGGCAAAATGGGATATCTATAAAACTTACTTTCCCCCGATCTTGATACCAAAAGTAACCCTCTTCATTCACCTTGAACAGGTCCCCCGTTCTCAGCCATCCATCTACAAACGTTTCTGCCGTGGCCTTTGGATTACCGTAATACCCCATTGCGATATTTGGCCCCTTCAGCCAAAGCTCTCCTACTTCCCCATACTCTGCCTCCGTTCCGTCTTCGCGCACGATCCTCGCTTCCATTCCTGGAAGAAGGCCACCGCTACAGTCTGGATTACGTTTCCATTTCCCATTCAATTGGCCGTCCCAAATCATGTTGATAGCGCTCATCGTCTATTTCGTTTCCCCCAAATGTCAAATTTAGACGACTTTTCCCAGAAAATATGGATATTGATAGATAGATACTGACTGCTTCGGAAAGGCCGTACCCGTGCGATACTGGGACTCCTCCGCCGACTTGATTAGAGAGCTTGCTCGCCAGAGTGGGAGGGAGATATGCAGCACCACTTCCAAACCCAATGACAGAGCTCATATCCGTCTTGGACAGCTTAGGGGATGTAGAGATCTGGTGCAAGATCGATGGAACTGCTAGGATAGTGGTCACTTTGTATCTTGTGAGAGGGTGAGTTCTACTGTATAGCAACAGACATAGGGGAAATGTTCCGCCTACTTTGGAATTAATGATAGACCTAGGTCAGTGTTCCATTTAGGAATGAAGATGACAGTCGTCGGGGTTATGAACGGCCTTGACGAGTTGTCAGCCACGCGTATGATAGGGAGATCACAAAAACCTACACAAAACAGTAATAATGCAATCCAAACGTATGGAAGATTGGTAGGCAGCCTATGATTGTCGACAACTTCCCTTCAGGAGGAGTAGGAGGTGGCTTGTTTTGCGATCATTGGAGTCAATCAATCAATGCAGCTGCAATCAATCAGAGTACTTACGTTTGGACATTCCAGCAAGCTGTTCATCCACATTATTCGCTGGAGAGCGTTTGCAACGACATTGTTATGCGACAGTGCCACCGCTGTAAGAAAAAAATCGAATTAGCGACTTCACTCATGCACCTCTACAAACCTTTTGGTAGTCCAGTCGTTCCACTCGAGAAGAGCACAAATGCTAGGTGATCCTTTGGGACAGGTCTTGTAGGCAGTATTGGCCAATTGGACTGCTTTGCGATCGCTATAAGGTCTTCAACGCTTCGAAATTCAGGAGGCGCCTTCCCTTCAAGAATGAAGATGTGTTCCCTGGGTAGGCCAACCTCTGTGGCAGCTCGGAGGGTTGCATCAAGGCGATTGGCATGTATGAATATATAAGAGGCATTTGATGTTCTAAGTGCATGAGAGAGCTCGTTGGGAGTCGCATAGGCAGAGCAAGGCGCGAACGGGACGGCGAGTGACCAGAGTGAATGGACCAGGGTGGGGTACTCCTGGATCGATGCGGGGTTAATCGTGCGCATGGCTCCACGGTCGTAGATGGTCAAATAAGGGGAATACGGCATACCATGCAGTTTTCACTGAAAATTGCGACCATTGTAGGAGAGCGTAGCCCCAGTCCCCCTTCGGTAGGATCACGACCCAAAGCTGTTCGCAAGAGTCCTACTCTCTCTTTGAACTGTCGCTTCGTGCGTTCCCCTCCGTCAAGTCCATCGATATAGAGGACATGGTCTGGCACTTCTTCCTCCTCCTCTCGTTCAAGTAGAAACGAGTGGATGTTGAGTGGGGGGAGGACAGGTGGGTCAGGGAGGAATGATTTGACGTGAACCATAGAGACAGAGAGACAGGATTTGGTTGAGAGCAAGCTCTTCTCCTTTTCTTTACGTTCGTTGAGGCCATGGTTGGTTTCGGTTTCCTCCACTTCTCATAACCGGGTGCAAATGTGCCGGAGGCCCTGGAAGTCTACAAAAGGCTGCCGGGGAGAGGTTGTCTTCGAGATTCATCGGATAATCCTGCATTTGATCTCAATAGGAGAGTGAACTCGACGTGATCACAAGTAAAACGGAAATCTGTAACAGTGGCCCATGCATGTGAGGATTGCACCCGAACACGATTTCTTCGGAGTCCCCTTCAAGCATTTGAGACGTGGAACCGAGTTTCCCATATGGGCTCTTTTGCGGGGAATTGAAGTCGTGGTTTGAGTCTAAAATAACACCCGGCCGTCCCACCGGGCAACACCGTACTGGACTGGTGCAGTCCTGTGGCTTGGATATATTTTCTGGGACTCAAAGTGATCTCTTGTATTCGATTATTGTGCATAACAAGCTTTTATTTATGGGAATATTCGCAATGTTTACAGCCACCGCGAGACTACACAGCTTTCCAGCTTTTGGACCTGGCCTTGATGCGAATTTTCGATCTTTTATTTCCCCTAGCATGCCAGGCGCTGCTTGTGGCCTCGCTGAGACCGAGTAAACGTTTTTATGACACACATGATTATTATGTTCTCCATCACAATCCCAACCATGGCCACTCGATCGAAGACAGCGTAGCCCTGCTCCCCGGTGCCCAGTTGGTCGAACCCGTCGGAGACATTGAACATCATTACCTCATTCGTTTCGAAAAAATTGAATTTTATACCTTCGAGGACTCCGAAGCTGCATCACCTCCAAATTGGCGCCAGCGCGACACCCCCGCTCACCCTTCCATTCGCTCGTTATCCCTTCAAACTCCAAAACAACGCTTTAAGCGGGCACCCATACCGAAATTCCCAACGGTAGAGGAAGTAGAATCCTCGTTGGATATCCACGACCCCATCTTTTCGAAGCAATGGCACATCGTCAACAGAGAACACCCAGCGTATGTTACTCTTTCCATGTTAATTATTTGATCATTCAATCGCCTTCGCAGAAATATGCTCAACGTTACTGGCCTATGGAAGGAAGGCGTAACGGGCAAAGGTGTCGTCTCAGCTCTGATTGACGACGGTCTTGATTACACAAGCCAAGATCTTGCAGCGAATTTTGTTAGCATCGGCTTTTTTTTCTTCTGTGGACTCACTGACCGAACACTTATAGTTCGCCCCTGGGTCCCATGATTTCAATGACCACCAAGATCTTCCAATGCCAAGGCTCAGCGACGACACACATGGCACTCGGTGCGCCGGGGAGATAGCGGCAGTGAAGAACGACGTTTGTGGAATAGGTCTCGCATACGAGTCCAAGGTCGCTGGCATTCGTATTCTCTCAGGCCCTATCACGGACGTAGACGAGGCCCTCGCAATCAACTTTGGCTATCAACAAAACCACATCTACAGCTGTAGTTGGGGACCACCGGACGACGGCAGATCAATGGATGCACCAAATCTTCTTGTCACGCGAGCTGTGATCAACGGCATCCATAATGGTCGTGGTGGCAAGGGCAACATCTTCGTGTTCGCCTCTGGCAATGGTGCTGCATCGGGTGACAGTTGCAATTTCGACGGGTATACCAACAGTATCTGGACGGTAACTGTTGGAGCCATCGACCATACCGGACAACGCCCGTACTATTCCGAGGCGTGTGCTGCCAATCTCGTCGTCACCTATAGCTCAGGAGCTGGGAAGAGCATCGTAAGACTCACCTATCCCTCCATGATCTAAAAGCACGCTGACAATGGTACCATAGTCCACAACTGACGTCGGTACTAATCAATGTTACCACTTTCACGGCGGGACGTCTGCTGCAGCCCCACTGGCTGTTGGTATCTATGCATTGGCACTCAGCGTTAGGTAAGTCTGGATCCAAAAAAATCAATGCTTGTATTAAATGTACTCAAATTCGCTAGACCCGACCTCACATGGAGAGATATTCAACACCTTTCTGTACATACTTCCGTCCGCGTCAATCCAGAAGACAAAGACTGGGAGATGACTGCAGCTGGCCGATGGTACTCCTATAATTACGGATACGGGGCACTCGACGCCTACGCTCTCGTCACATTAGCCCGAACGTGGACACTGGTCAAACCCCAAGCTTGGGTCGAGCTGCCAACCATTGAGTTTGCGGATGCGAGGATGGAGAATGGAAC
>WSTO01000685.1:0-10406 GCA_019627685.1 Serendipita sp. 399 | reverse complement strand
GGGGGGCGACGGAGTGGGCGTGGAAGTGGGAAAAGAATGGGTGGAAGAACCCGCAGGACAATTATCCGGTCGCGAATCGGGTGTTGTGGGAGAAGTTGATGAAGGAGGTCAGAAAGTTTGAGAGTATTGGTGTCGAGGTCAAGTTTTGGTATATCACTGCCGAATGGAACGAAGCCGCCATCGAGCTCGCGAATTCGGGAACGTTGAGGACGGAGGTGGATTCGACCTTTCAAAAGATGGTTGGGATTCTCGTCTAATCAAAAAGCAACAACAATATTCTGGCCGTTTTGTCTTTTGTTCTCTTTTCCCATAGGGATGGATGTACATCTGGAATCTGTATACCGTAATATGTGCAATATGTGTCTGTTATAATTCTCTGATCGAGCGTGTTGATGTACTCGAGTAACTGGATATTCGGTAGCCACTGACTTTGGGAAGCTTTACCGTTCGACTTGGACTCTCCGCTGCTTACCTTGGTGGTGACCATTAACTGGAAGTAGCTTTCTGATTATTGTGAATCTAATACTCACAAATCAGGCATAGGAGTAAACATCATCATTCCATTGACGAACGGAAGAACAAGCAGGAGGAAGGAACGTTAGAACGGGGATATTTTTGCACTTCTCGGCTCCGGAAAGAGGTTTCTGTCACCTTCACAGCATGGGCCCTGCCCGCCCAAAGAACATACAACCGGGCTGCACGAGCGGTGTGCTCCTTCCGAAATCCATGGCAGGTAATAGCCTTTAAAGAAGGAAATGCACGGATGAGGCTCTCGAGGAGTCTGCCATTGTCAGGGTTATATCCCACATCAATGAGAGTTACAGCAGGACAAGTCGACATGTTTTCCGGGGCGCCCCAACCGAAACGAATGGTTTCCAGACGAGGAGCATCAAGATATGCCCAGAAATCTGGCGGAAGATTAGATTGTGCATCGAGTTCGACAAGGTGCGGGAACTCGACGTCGCCTGGCTTCAGGGAGAGATCTGGGCTGATGTGGCGGCAATAAACTACAATGGCAAGTCGCTTGAGCTGGCGAAACGGAAGGATCAGACGAGTAGCCTGAAAACCTTGACAAGCAATCTCCATCTCGTATACGCTGCGCGGATCCACTGATCCTAACGGGATGACGAGAGGGATATTCAAGTATTGAAGAGGTGGCGCGTTGGATGGGAATAGCGTTTTGGTCGTCGTATCTGGTCCCCTAGGGTCATGTCGTTTTGATTGTATAGGAAAGCGACAAGTTATACCAGCAGTCCAATACCATGACCTCTTCGGAAGAGCATCACCTCCAAGACACCGCCTTATCAGAGACAGAATTCGGTAGTCCCAGCCGGTACCCTCTACAGTGAGTGCCTTCCAACGCGAGACACCACTGCAATCCGCACCAATGAGTTCTCGTACAGGTGCTTCGAACCGGACGAAATGCTCTGCAGTGTACGCCGGCATAAAGTGACAGAAAGTCTTGAAGAAGGAGTAGACTTTCATGGCTAAATGTAACTTTATCCAAGCTGGATATATAGTCACCGCCGCGAAGAATTTAGGTTCAATAACCTCGCGATAGTCGATCGTTACCTCTAGTGGACTCGACCCACTTCGCTGAATACAGGCACGGCAATAGTCTGTCCACGACGACAGTAACGTTAGATTGTTCGACGGCCTTAAATTGATGACAGACCAAAGAATCGGCGTGTTCGTGATTACCGAGTGCCAGTGGCGGCAGACAAGCATAAGGTGACGAACGATTGCTGGATTGGGAAATACCAGAGAACAGAAGATGACGATGACGATGTCCTCAGGGATAGGTAACCAGTTGTGATTTGCAAGGGTTACGGCGTCGTGTTCTATCTCTTTCATCAACTGTGCTCGTCGAGCGACGGCCTGTGCAAGCTGTATCTCCAACCTCTGTATTTCCATATCACGGTTCATATCGGATACTAATTGTACGTTTACTCGAGCTGTCCTCGGAAACTGAGAGTGTGGTAAGGGGGCAAGTGATTTTGTAGCCGTCTCCCTCTCCTATGTACGTCCCATTCAACATTAAAACGTGATCAGGTGCGCAAGTTATATATTTTATCTACTTGCACAGATCAGACACTATAGCTCTACAATCGTTTCGCTATAGACTAGGACGCGCCATAGAACGTGGAACTAGGCATGCACGGTGCCACTTGCTTATTACCAAATAGAGAAAGTATAGTCCATTTAACCAGGCTCATTAAGCAGAGGTGGAGTTGAAAATCATCACGGGGGACAACCAACTCTCGTAATCTTCTTGAGCGGTCAATGTTCCAGTGATCTTGAGCGCCCTCGCCAAAATCTTGTACTTCCCGTTCGGGATCGCCGTATTGTTGGCAAACGTAGCGTTCACGAGTGCAAATGTGCTCCAGCCGACTTCGGGGTCCTCCGAGTTTGTGTGGCGGGGGTTGTACTCTGAGGTCTTGAGGCCACCAATAGTCTTGACCTGCGAATAGGTGCCGCCATTGGAGCCACCGTGGCCGTTGAGCCAGTTGAGAACCCAGTCCCAGAAATCACCCCAGACCCCGCGACGTTCCATCATCTCTTCTTCCTCGGAGCGTTTGGTGATGACACGGGGAACGGTGGTGGATTCAGAGACGAGGTCGAAGACGAGCGAGCGAGTACCCGACGCGAGACGGAAGAGAATTACTGGGAAGTTGTCGCCCTTGAAGTTATAAGTCTCAACCTTCGTTGTCACGTTTCCAGCAGCATCGACCATTGCAGGGAGTTTGAATCCGAAGAAATCGGCAGTATTGTCGAACTGTGTTAACGAATTGGTCAGCGCATGCTGATGATAAAGAGAACAAAGATGATACGTACGATGGTCGCATCACGAAGCTTCGAGGCAATACCCATATATGTCACGGCGAGGACCTCGCCAGAGTCGCCAGCAATTTCGATGTAGCCAGTATAGACAGGAATGGTCGAGGGATCAACATTGGGGGCCTTGATCGAGATTGAGACAGATTTGGAGCTCCTGGCTGGAACAGTGACCGTCTGGGGGATTGAAACGGTAGCAGCATCTGCAGTGAGAGGAACCGGGAATGGAATGGGTTGAATCGAGCCTGGAGGGAGAGTCTGTGCGGTTCCAGCTGGCTTGTGGCTGAGCGTATATACCACTTTCTTGTTCCCAGTGTTCGTGATCTTGATCGTTTTACGCCCATCGAAGTGAGCCGTATCGTTCAACAGAAGTTGTCCTGGGGTCACAACAGTCTTGTAGTGAATGGCGTTGTAGGCATCAATGAGCCCAGATCCCTGCACGGATGCGGTTTGGAACAGCGCGGTCTCATTCTTGCTCTGGCGCATGGGGTGTGCAGTCGTTTGGAGGTAGTCGCGTGCGGAGCGGGCAACATCCTTAGTCTTTCCCTTGGCCTCGAGGAGAAGTGCAGAAACACCAGCAACGAATGGAGTTGCCATAGAGGTACCGCTGTAAATGGCCCAGGAGCCCATCTTTTGGGGAATGGTGGAAAGGATTCCACCACCAGGAGCTGAGACAGATGGCTTGAGATAGGCATCGTAGGTAGGGCCGTAAGTCGAGAAAGTCGACATCAAGCCACCGGTTGGGTTATCGATTGTACCAGCACCACCCGATTGAGGGAAGGAGACGACCGGTGGGGTTCCCGCAAGATATTGTTGAAGAAGATAAGCACCGTCTTCGGTAGTGATGAGGGCACCAGGGATGTGCTCTGGCTCGAAGCTGACTGGGGATCCGCCATTGTTGTAGATAAGAGCGACTCGGGCGCCTTTCGCAGCGACATTGGCGAGTTTGGTGACAAATGTGCAGCTTCCACGACGGATCAATACGACGTAAGGACTAAGATCTGGTGTATTGTCAGGCAAGGGCTTGCACGCGTCATCCGCAACGATGGTCTTGCTGATAGGATAGATCGGGAGAGACTCCGTAAATTTGAGAGGAGCCAAAGAGTAGTAGATGATGTCGTCATGATTAGAGACCTTGGCCTTTTGAATTGGGATGATGGTGTTGTCGACCGACCCAACAGAGATGACATCGATACCAGACGAGGGTCCTGCGGCGTTGAACATTCCTGAATTAAAACATAAGTAAAATGGTGGTAGAGAAAAAGAAAATATTGCAACGTACCTGCAGATCCATCGTTTCCAGCCGCAATGGTGACGATGCGACCAGCCTTGGCAGCGCGGGAAGAGACAACGGAGCTAGCAGAAGATGTCCATCCGGAAGGGCCGCCGAGGGACATCGTGATGATGTGCGCCCCTTCACTGTAAGCTCTAGTGATGGCAGCTACCAAGACATCATCGGCCACTGACCCATCGCATCCGAAGACACGATAACCAGCAAGTTCTGCCTTATAAGCGGGTCCAGAGATATTGTATATGTTGCCCGGGTTGGCACCGATGATGCCACTGACATGGGTTCCGTGGCCTCCACAGTCCATTGGGTCATTGTCTGGAACAGGAACATTACTACCGTTGTAGGCATCTCCCACGAAATCATAACCAGAGGCGACTTTGCACCCGGGTCCAAAGCATCCACCGAGAGTTGGGTGGCTCCAGTCAATGCCTGAGTCAATGACGGCAATCTTCACTCCCGCTCCAAAGCGACCTTCTGCGTGAAGTTTGTCGACTCCGGTCATCACATGAGTCGACATAGTGTCCTTTGGAAGCTCGGGATCGTTAGGCCCAGTAATCGTGTGCTGATAAACAGGCTTGGGCTGGGGATGGAGGTAAACGGGGTGCAGTGCAACGACACCGTTGATTTCAGCGAGCTTGATCAAATCATCTTCGCTGTTGAGTCTGACGGCTGCACCAGTGTAGAGATCGCTCTGGTATTCCTGAGTGGTGACCCAGTCAATGTCGCGCTTGAGCATGTGCTCATAAAGATGCGCGTGAGGGTTTAATGAGCGCTTCCCGTTGGTTACAGATGCAATTCCAACGGAAGGATCGAGCTCAACCTGGGACAAATATATAAGCACTGGACTCCGACCATTGGGTGGCTAAACACGTACCATGTAAGCACCGGGAACGACATTCTTCGAGGTTTCACGTCGGATACTCGAAAGGTCGATATGGGCTGCGAGTGCAAGGCCAATAGAGGTGGCGAATGTGAAGGCGTACTTCATAGCGAACGTGGACTGTAGAACGAGTGGCTAACAGTAAACACTAGAGAGCGTGAGGCTGGCTGAAAAAGAGCGCAGCAAAGGCAGCTGATACAGCGCCAAAGGGATTGGACGTCGGACTGGACGAGGAGGGGAGAGGGAAAGATCTCTGAAGACTCCTAGCGCCATCGGAACATTACTGGCTTTAAGTACTTCTTCCGAACAGTGAAATCCCGACTTCTTCTTGAAGCACATGGAGGACATCGCGAACCCTTATGGACCCGGTCGCCAGATTCGATTTGGTCAGGTCCAACCCAGAAGGCCACCTTCCCTCAGCCGCTTCTTGGACCCATATGGCCAGTCAGTGCTTCGACGATAAGCCCAAGTTTGTATGCGCTCAATGCTCAACGACAGTTGTAGGTAATCTCTCTCACATTCCCTAGAACAAATCCTGACGAATCAACTGCTGCTGCCGTCGTTGCTGCTAGGCTCTCAGTGACGAGCTTATTTCAAAGGCGTTTAGCGGCCGTGAAGGAAGAGGTGCTGCAGTTTATTTTTAGTCAATCTGGGCACCCTGTTGACAATCTCTGTTCTCAGCTTTGTGAGTCGCTCGGATTTCTGTTGGAAGCAGCGGCCACTCGGTCCTTTGGCTTGCGCATGTATCACCGGCTAAACTCTACAAACTGGGACCGTTCGAAGACTTACATGTGCTCATTTTGTTTGTTATTAGCTTACTCCATAGCGCTTGCAATGTCAAGCTTGGGAAACAGGAGCAGAGGCAACTGCTTACAGGAGTCCATACGGTGCGCATTTAGTCTTTTGAATCCGAAGAACCAAAGACCCTTTCATTAGTCACATTGCTCTTCACGTTATACGAACCCACGCCTTGTTCATTCTCCCCCAACTAATTCCAATCGTGATCAGGTTGCCGACATCTTCTGCATGACTTGTCAAACTCGGCTCGGATGGACCTATTTGCGAGCTGTAGAACCGTCACAAAAGTACAAAGAAGGCACGCCTCCCGCCTATTCCCCTTTGTCTTGCCCTGAACTCGCCATCTCACAGGGAAATATCTGTTGGAACGAGAACGTATATTCAAGGACAATGCATGGGAACTTGACAATTTGGATGACGATGACGATGTTCCGATCAAAGATTGATGTATCGGTATCCGACGCCGCGTATGACAATACGAAATCATGCCATTAAACCCCTCGCAACACCATGGTTGAATCGAACAGATTGACATTAATCAACCACTAGAAGCACTTTATCCAGAAATATTCAGCAAAACGTTCATGACCCCACTTCACTGCATAGTGATTACGTGTTAGAGACCATAACTTTAGATCCTTTTCACGATGTACATCACGCGATGTACATCGTGTCCAGGAAAATGGAGGCCACCTTGGCCACCATCGTGTGACCGACAGCAGAAGAGCTTCCCAGCCCTGATATCCAAGAGATTGCGCAACCATAGTCAGCCATGAGGGTAGCGAGTCGATCATGCGTTGGGAAACGGTAAAGAGTGATTGTTAGCCAAGTCGCCAAGTAGCAACGAGGAGCAGTCCACGAACCATAGAGGGTTACCATGTTCCCTTTCCCGGTCGGCTTCCCCTTCACTTGTGCCACGCATTCCTTGAGATCCGCGATAAGTTGCTCGACGACGCCCACCGTCAGCCGCTATAGGAGGAGGGTCAACTCCACATCGACAGGTACCAGATGTTTAAAAACGCCGTGACGAGATTATTTGATCAGTTCAGATGAAAAAATAGAGGATTGGATGGTGGAACGGAAGATCGGAGTTTGAGAGGAGGAAGCACATGGTTCTGCCGTGAGGTAGCTGAACGCCCATATGGCACCAGTTTACATGACGATGCATCATGGGGAAACCGGATAGGGAATTCGGCAGAACGAAAGGGCGGCCTAGTGAGTCGAAGGAAGCGCAATGTGCATGTCTGGGGAGGGTGGCATTTGGAAGAAGAAGAAAGAGAACAGGCCACGTACCGTGCATGCAATGTGCAATCCCGGAGGATTTGCAAGTGCATTCAAATGCCATCCTCTAGAAGACATCGCGTCCCCAACGGCATGGATGTTGACTTTGGGGGAGGCGGACCCGAATGCGACAACCGACGCTGGGGGGTTGCCCAATACGTATAACTCTGGGATCTCTGAACGAATGGCAGCCATGACGCGCTTTGCGCAACCCATTATAGACTTGCAAGAGGCGAGATATCCACTGTTCAGAACCAATGAGTGAGAGGAAACATAGCAAGCAAGGGCACTCACTCTTCACCCATGTATTGCATTACCGCCCAAGTACCAGCAATAATCGCTCCTGGCCTGTATATCCTTCAGATTAGTTGCTCGGGTCAGTGGTGTTGAAACTGCGAACCTCGATCCTGCAATGGAGGGGCTTGCGTAGACGCCACCTGCCCAATCTGGAGACACGAAGTACTGATATTGTCTCAGTTCATTGTTGCGATACATGATGACCGATGAGCCCTGCCAGACAGCAAAGTTTTAGCAGGAGACACAATTAAATGCCGAAAGTGTCTCTACCTTTGGGGCAAATCCATACTATGGAGGATATCAGTCACATGTGAAGTACGAATAAACTAGGCCTCACCTTGTGGGTATCACAAGAAATGGCGGTGACACCAGGAACGCGGAAGTCGAAGGGTTTGGTAGGGTATCCTGCCTTCTCGAGGAAGGGTACAATGAATGAACCGAGGCAGCAATCAACATGCAGTCCGATATTATGTTTCTTTGCGAGTTGGCCTAGAGATGGGATATCGTCCATCGCGCCATCCTAGACGGGGCGAGTCAGACATAAGTCGACGTAAGTATACGACAAGCTCACAGGGAAATTGACTGCCGATCCCGCGAGCTATGGATGTTGAGATCTTGCGAAACAAATAGTGGCTTTCTACTCACCATAATCGTGTTTCCGTTACTATAAACGCGATCAGGGACAGACTCAAAAATTCGAATCATCCTTTACTCACATTGCTCGCTTTATCCGGCGTATGTCAGCCTGCCTCGTTATGGGGTTTACCGGAATCTTGACGATCTTGATATTGAAATAATGCCCGGCCTTATCAAAGGCTGCATGTGCTGAGGATGCGATAATACTAGTAGAGAAGCGTCAATGGTCGGAATACTTGAAATCCTTCATAGCGTACATTTCGGGTTCTGTGATACCCTTGACCTCTTTCGCCCACTCGCGGTGAGCTTTGCATGACATAATGATAGATTCGGTTCCTCCGCTGGTGGTTACGCCACAGCCATCTGGGTGGTTATACCTGTGGGCTCGTTAGAGGACGTCTCTAAAGGAAAGAGGGTTCTTGCATTCGGAGACACATGGCCACTACTTCGGCCTCCATCTTTCGAACAGCTGATAAGACACGTGAATATAGCAATAATGCATCATAGAAATTGCCTACCGGGGAAGACATCAGGGTGTAGTGGGTTTGAAACACAATACCTGTTCATGGCAGCCATGATCACCGCCTGTACATCATCGCCACCGTCTATGAGACGGTATTGTCAGCAAAATAAGACGAGTAAGCAATGGTGAGACTCACGGTAGATAGCGCCGGAGACTTTGCCGTCCTTCCACGCATTGGTGTGTTCGGATTCATCATCCATACGCTGCATTTCATTGGTGACCCATTCGATAGATTTGCCTTCTGGAGGCAAAGACAAGTGTCTGACGACGCGTGGACCCTGAGGAATAAGTTTTGCGCGTATATCCGATCGCACTCTGGCCATTTCGGTTTCAACCTTCTGCCTGGCAGATGGTATGAATCTAATCGAGAGCAAAATGACTCTCTAAGACAATTTGAGTGTTGATAGTGTGGTTTTTTGGGACGTGCTTACCAGTGCCGCCCATTTCCAAGTCTCGATCACGCTTTGCTTCACACCAGTCGCGATAATGTGACGATAGGCTCTGAGGAAATAACGCGAGAGAACATAATAAAAGAGGACAGATTTGACTCCGCTTAATGTGAGGAGTGATTTCGCAGCGTTTTGCAGCCCAGCTCGGGACTGCTGAGCTCGCTGGATGAGGGACATGGCAAGCCTTAGCCGGTAGCTTGTCTGGGCTTGCTGAGCTCTTCAAGCGGGACGCCCAGCGCGTCTATCTCTCTCTCTCTCTCGGTTCCTCTTCGCTCGCATTCATACAAGATATAGTTGAAACGCATTCAGTAGGCTAAGGCTCCTCGCCTTGGGTGCTTCTTGATCCCACTTCCCTGATCTGAACCGAATAAGCTAACAGCACACAATGCGCATGGTCAGCCGCAGAAAATCTCATTACAAACGGAGAGAAATCCTGACAAAACAGGGAACAGCTATCCCAGGAAGAAGAAAAGGATGCTGATGTGGAGGTCAACTGGGGTCAGGTTTCGGACACTCGTTTTGATGAAACACTCCACTTGAAACTGATGGTGATCTAGATGATCAGCAACGTATCAACACATTCTCCAAGTTGAACACCCGTTTACAAGGTTTGACGGCGGAGCTGGAAACTGTGAAAGTGAGATGGACAATGTTTCACGCCGGTGGGCCACCCCTATATTGACATCGAGATACGCATCCTCTTTTTTCTAGAGGGAAAAGGAAGCGTTGGAAGATATCTCTACTGAGCTAGAATTAGCTGATGAGGATCAACCGGTCATGTACGTTCAATTTCGCTACTGCTTGTCATCACTAGCGTCCTCATATCCCATTCAATTTTACAGGTATCGCGTTGGGGAGTCTTTCGTGCACATCTCCTTGGAGCAGGCCCAGGAACGGCTTGCTTCAGATAAAGAGGCGGCAGAGATCGAAGTGGCGCGGCTGCAAGACGAAGTGGATGGGTGCCAATCGTCCATGAAGGAGCTGAAACTACAGCTCTACTCCAAGTTTGGCACATCAATCAACCTAGATTGATGCAGAATAGCATCAGCGCCGAATTTCATCGGCCTGCCCACTGTATTGCAAACGGCTAGCCAAAATGGATACCAAAATAGATGAGATAAATCGACAATTCGTAGTTTAGAGGTTTAGCAGAGAAGCTACCCCAAACCTAAGCGTTGCATCGAATCGCGTCAGGCCAACGCGCAATTGAATGAAAGGCGCACTTTGCTCCCGATCATTTTCAGAGTTATGCAACAAGAGCTACCAAAGGAGCTCTTGATCACCATAGACCGCATTCTAAAGCCAGAAGGGGGCTACAAACTTCCTGAAACAAACATACAAGACGCCCTTAATGAACTGTTCCCTAATGGTCGGCTTCGTGTCCTCCACCACCATTGAATAGCACTGATTCTTATC
>WSTO01000683.1:0-10417 GCA_019627685.1 Serendipita sp. 399 | reverse complement strand
GATATCAATGAGGGATTGTCAAAGTTTCAAGGAAGATTTGATGTGGTTCATGCGCGATTTATGGAGTCTGGGGTGAGTCTCCCCCCTCCGGGGACATTCTCGATGTTTGATCAACGGTCCGATATTGAAAGATTGGCGTATCCACAGATAAGAGATCATCGAAGATTCATGCTCGAAGCTGAGCGTTGTCTCAAGCCAGGAGGAGTAATCATTGTCATTGTCGCAACGTATCTGCAGACAGAAGACGGCGACGGCGGCCCCTACCCAGCGTTCACTCAAGCTACGCCTCACGGGTCCTGGTTTCAACGGATTCTTCTAGGTAGGTCAGAAGGGGAGAATAGCCAAGTGATACGTCAATCGCATCGTTTCTTATTTTTCACGTTCTAGTCATGGAAGGCGGATTCAGAAATCAGGGAAATGACATGGAGATCGCGGAAGAAATCTTCCGTGAGGGACTCTGGGATCACAACCTCCTCGATAAGACGACCTGTCGTGCAGCGCTGTTCACCCCTCCTATCGGAACGTGGGCATCCGGTACCTTTCTTCCCCTTCAAAAAACCTTGCTTTCATGGATTATAATGGTGTTGATGCGGCTCTTGCTTCTAGACTCAGGTGATGCACGGATGGATGCATTCATCAAGCGGCTAGGGAGAATGTGGCAGAGTAGTTTATTGGCAAGTCACCCCCTCCCCGTATGGATGGTCATTCAGCGTGATCTTTTATAGTTGGTTCATCGCGGTTTCGCAAAAGGGTTTTCATATACGAATCGTCCACAAGAAGAGTACTCGCTGTATGGCCCAGGAATCGACGAAGGTGAGACGAGACGCGATTCCCAAAAAGAGACTCTCTATAGCTAATCAAATGCTTGGTAGAACTTTTACAGGGGAGACATCGAACACGCATGCATATCCGCGCACTCTGGGGCCAATCTCACCGTGAACCACAATCACAACCACAACCACCCCAACAGGCCTCCTTGCATGTTGTCGAAGGGTCAGAGCCCGGAAGCAGCGTGTCTCAAGGACATGCCGACTTCGCTACCATATATTCTAACCAGGGGCCCTGGATGGATCGGTTATTGAGGTATCGAGCGAGTTTCTCACCGGAAATGATAGCTCTCATTAAAGACCCCTCCTTTGATCTATTGGAAGCCAGTTCCAAATGAACGCGACGACGACATTCGCTCCAATAGATCGCTCGGTGGTGGTCTATTATTGCATCCAATTTCCTCCGATAGCCATCAACGCGCAGCCCTCACAGAAAAATCGTCGCGCATTGTAGAGACAAATAGGTGATAAAAGAATAAGACTC
The DNA here is from genome assembly GCA_019627685.1 of Serendipita sp. 399. Classification (NCBI taxonomy): domain Eukaryota; kingdom Fungi; phylum Basidiomycota; class Agaricomycetes; order Sebacinales; family Serendipitaceae; genus Serendipita; species Serendipita sp. 399. The sequence continues at coordinate 9,106 of WSTO01000683.1, read as the reverse complement.
CTCACATGCGTTCATTAGACGAAGGTTCGGGCTAAATATAGTCTATAAGAATTGCAAGTGAGTGTCCTTGAGAAAAAGAGTGACGGCGGCACAAGGCCAAGGTTTCCAGGAAAAGAAGAAAAAAAAAAGGTGCGATTAGCATCCAGTTCGAGGTGCGAAATTCCATTTCGGGTTCGAGTCCCAATCCAATATCCCCCACCCATCGAGCATCGCGTCCTCCCAGATATGCCAAAACCATCCAACCCCTCCCTGAGGCGTGATACTCTTCAGCTGCTCACAGGCCCCATCCAACAAGTTGTAATACGCTTTTGCAGAATCCACAGAGGCGACTGCGTTTGGCGAGTTTGGGCCCCAAACATTGGCGTTTGTAGGCCATCCTAAACACAATGAAAACTGTTCAGAAACGAGCATGCTGGTAAGGTATCTAAAGTCGTACCAGTTTGTGTGTATATGATTTTCTTCGTCCAGTATGTCTGCTGCGCGAACCAGTTGGTAGAGTTGAGAAGAGAGGGCATAGCGTTTTGCCCAGTAGAGGCATCCCAATCAAAGAAGGGTAATTGATCTGTCACATTATGAGATTATTTGACGTGTATAAACTTGCATTGATGGCACTAACGCGCGTGAACGACATCCTCTGCATCCAATACCATTTGCGAATCTCCTTGGACGGAGTAGCCATATTGCATCTCGGAGATGGAGACTTTGATTCCGTATTGTCCAATAAGACTCTTTAAATAACTGGCCGGGTCGTAAGCATGCTATTGTTGCTATGTAGTCTGCAAGGATTCGCTCACTGGATTTGATTTGCGAGTTCTTGTGGTGGAAGAACCTACGAGATGACGTGATGTGAGTAGAAAAGAATGACAGTGAGCCAAGGAAAACGTACCCAATCGTAGAGAGGCTCAGAACCGACATCCACAGACCTGATCACATAGCGAGCAAGAGGATTCGTTTGGATGATGTGAACAAGCTGGTCCCTTCTCCACATCCAAGCATCGCCTCCGTCAAATCTGTTGAAGCGCGTGTCCCGATTATCACCATCAAGATATCCGTTCATGACAGCAGACGTACCCGAACCAGATTGTGGCATAGATCCCAACACCAGATTTATACGCCGCTTTGATCATATTGTTGAGGAACGTTCCATCGTCGTCACACCACCCATACATGCGAACATAACGCGCTTTGAACTGGGTCCTCATGCGACCGAAATCGGCTTCCATTTTCTGGCGAGATTGACAATTCCATCCACTACAGAAATCTCATGAGCATCATAGAGAGAGTATATTCAATCGACTTACGCATATGTGAAGCCGAGAAAACCATTTTCGGATTCCAATGGGCACCACCATCGGGAAACGGGGGTTGAAGGAGCACCATTGTTTGGGTTTGGGGTTCGAAATCCGAGGGCAGGAAAACAACTGAAGGGGTACATCAGAGTCATGGAACAGTGAGTGGACAACGGCGAGACTTACTTTCCTGCCCGGGCCTCGATGAATCTGTCGTTTGTTATCGTACTGTTGCTAATTGGGGCAGAATACACGGCTCCGATCAAGGAAGCGACTTTGAGTAAAAGAGTGAATAATTTTGCCATCGTAGGCACTGAAAAAGGGAGTAACCAGAAAAGAGCGACAAGGGAGAGAGACCCGTGATGGGCCCGAATTCCAGGTAACGGGATCTTAAATATCGTATTCTTGTTCTCCAGAAGCACTGGCGGTCATCTAGGATAAACATACGGATACTTGACTCAAACTGTCTCACACTGTCGGGCGTCCGCATGGGCAGTGCCAGTTTGATGTTCGCACGCGAGTACGTTGAGCCCTTCCCTACAATAGAAGAGCGGCTTGATCGTCGGTTTGAAGAAGCCGAGAGAGGCGCGCTCTCGGGAAGGGAAGATCGCCCGAACAATGGCACACGGTGTTCGGAGGTGGACGAGGCGAACAAAGTGGACGACCTCAATTTTTGAAAGTTTGTTGGATATTTGGCGTGGGGATGTGCTGCTTCCCCTGCGACATCTGTCTCGCTTTCATCCCAACTGCCGCTGGGAGGCGGGCGACAAGCTTTACAATTGGGTCGAACGGGCGAGGTCGTGAGGCGTGAGGTCGCGCAGTCGAAGCCGAAGAAGCAGCCTCCGTCTATCATCCATCAGTTCTGCGGAAAAACCACTGGAGGGAAAGAGAAACAAGGTCAGTCGATTAAGTAGAGGAAGATTCAAAGGAACGTGCCGAGGAAGTCTAGAATAGTCCGTTCGATCCCGTAGCTTGCATTATAAATGAGAAATCTTTGTCTCCATTCTACAATCGCCGTACAAGGCCTCAAGACCGAAACGTAGGCGGTATCGGTTAGCGAACCATGATGCATCCGCTGGCCACATCAACGACCAGTCACAATATGATGGTCACAACGAGATAAGCACTCCATGCTCATTGTAGTAGTATTTCCAACGATTCACTATGAAGCCTTTGTACGATCCAACCAGTTTCTATCAGAGTACCCAGTCGCGGTTCAAGGCAAACAAATTCTCGACCCTCCCACCACGCCGCCCCAACCAAACTCTGTCGTTCATGTCTTTGGGACCAAAACACCACACAAAAGATGTCGAATCGATCGTGCTTGTGTACGGAAAACACCGCCCTTTGGGTGCGCCCTTTTCACGGCTAAGACACGCCATTGTCGCACTCGGACGAGATCAAGGCTGCCTTGAATAGGGATTGAGGTAGATTTATATAACGGTCACACTTTTTGCATGGATAGGACTCCGTTTCCCCAAAACCACACCCACTGACTCTTCGTCAAACGATGGACGCGAACCCAGAGTCGATCCCAACAGGGTTCTCCGATCTCTTTCCATTCCTTCCCCTATTGTCGTTCGCGTCCTTCATCTGCTGCATGTTGATCCTCCCGGGCTTCATCAAAACCCGCGTATTCGCCTTGAGCTTCTTGACGGCGTGGCTCGCGCTCGGAAATCTTTTACTGTGTATCAATATGTGTATATGGAGGAACAATACTCGCAATATTCCTATCTATTCTGATTTCGGTGCGTTTGCTCTACTGGATCGCCGCCTCGCGCTGACCCTTTTTCTCAAATCAAGTGGCACATATCTGGGCGATGTACACCACCACGCTATATGCGGGCTTCACATGTTTTCACAAATTTGTGTGGAATATCACGAAACTCGGTTCTTCTCTACAAGTTTGCGACAAGGTATGGGTTCCATTCTTGGCAAGCAAGCTTGATCCTAAACCAATTTCCTCCATAGCGGAAATCATATAACCATTTGGATATACTAATGACGATAATCTTTCCGCTGCTGTGGACATCTGTCCGTACGTTGGACATTTACCTGTTGATTATGTCCTCTGACGAAGAAATCGTTTCCATCAGATATCTTCATGCTTAGAGCACGATATAACATCATTGAGGATATAGGACCGCTGTATGCCTTACGAATGTCGTTAGGGACAATCCTGATTCGCTGTGTTCCCCTTACGTTCCTCACCATCGCATCTGTATGCTTTAATGGTAATGTCACTTCTAAAAAACCTATCTTTTTTACTGATAGTGTACTCAGTCCTCACGTTGGTGAATGTTTGGCGTGCACAGAATCTCAAACAAGCGGAAGGCGTGATCGATCCCAGTCTATCACAATTCTATCGCACGTTATCGCCTGAACAGGTTATAAGATACTGGGCTATGGCACTAATCAGCTCATCGGCTTTTGTCTTCGGGTGCTGCTGGGCTTGGCGACCAGTAGTCATCAACTTGAAGGACGATAAACCTTGGTACACCATATCTGGCCTCCATATCGACACCAAGCAACTACGAATTATCGAAAGGACCGCAAGGCACGAGATTGGTCCAGCCACATTAACCGGTTTCAAAGGCTTCTTCGTCTCCATACCGGCAACAGGGATAATAATCTTCCTTCTGTTCGGACTTGGGCCTGAAGCCCTCTCGAGGTATTCCTCCTGGCTTCAATCTCTCAGTTCATTCTTCAAACTCTCAGTCTCGTTGTGTTTCTCGAAGAAGCCAACATCGAGGCTCCCTAGTTGGGTGAATCGGCACGCTACATCGCCGATAGACCCTGAAAACTTTACTCCATTCCATGCGAATGATATCGCAGTCGACCCCACCCCGTTCCCTTATCCACCGAATATCATGAATCAGCCCACGCACACATTGTTCACTCAGTCAACTATTCAACCAGCACATCACCCAGCCACATTGCGGGGATTGCGCTTGGATATGGGCTCGAATAGTCAAGGTATGACTCCCGAAAACTGGCGGACTTATCACAAACCTCCCCTTCTCTCTTCTCCTACTGATGGTAGGTGGAGGATTTACCAAAAGGAACCTTTCCCTTCATGGGGCGTGCGACCCAGTGCGACCTCTCCTCCTCGTTATCGGAGCCACTTCGACGTTGTGACTCCTTCATCAGCCACTTCGTCCAATAGCGGCTGGCACTTCTCGGCGACAAATGATTCCTCTTGGTATTTGCCGACTGGAAGCTCTCCTCGTGAAGAAGAGATGCCGCCAGCATATCAGCCATCAGCTAGCAGGAATACTGCACTGAAGGATCCACTTTCACCAATCGTATAGGAACTGTCCGAGGTACAGTGTTTCTTGGTATTATCACTGTCCATTCATATTTGTAGTGCTCTCACCTAGATCAAGTTTTCTTAACGTGTATCACTAGCTCATAGCAATGAATTGTACGCATCTCTGTCGTATCAGACTTACTGGTCGATGAATAAAGTAGCCCATCCACGGGCAACACCATCCCGATTGGTGCACGTATGTTCGTCACATGGTCGGGACGCCTTGTATGCGATACGAAAGGCCGTATGATATCCTGGCCAAAAGCAGGAGTTGGGCTCAAGGTGGCAATGGATTCTTGCCTCCAGACTCAATTGGCCAAGGCTATGATAGTTAATCAAAGTTCCAGAAAAACAAAACTCAAATAAAGAGTTCGAAATGGGATGTAACGGTCTGGTTGAGCCCACGTACAGGCTGCCCATTGAGGTCGCCCTGGGTATCCGCTGAAAGCACCCGTTTGACTAGTTGGGTATGCGCTCTTCATATACCATTTTGTTTTGCTCAACTTCCTCAGCCTCCCCGTCCTTGGACTAGCATGCCTTGGCCATCAGAACTCTACCCGCTTCTTCCTCTTCTATCGCTGGCGTCGTTCATTTGCTGCCTGATAGTCCTATCGGTTGTTGCCAAGACACGAGTAGTTGCATTCTGCCTTTGTCCGTTGTGGATCGCCTTGGGGAATCTCCTGATCATGGTCAACACGTATCTGTGGAGAGAAAATGTTCGAAATATCCCTATTTACTCAGATATCGGTACGTTTCGTCATTTGTGTCGATATTTATCTACCTTCTTTATTGTTTGCATCCGAGATACTGACAAATTTACTTCCCGAAGTGGCGCGTTTTTGGTCCGTATACGACAACACATTATATCTGAGTGCTGCCCAAATGCATCGCTTCATTTGGGCACTTACAGGACCGGAGTCATCTCGTAGGATTTGTGACAAGGTGCGAGCCGTGTCGTCTTCCAACGCTAGTTCAGACGGAATTTCTGAGGCCCCATCAGCGTAGGCAGTATAATCGACAAGATTTGTGCGTGTTTCTCAGTGCTATATTATTACAATTACTGTTCAGTTCGTCACAGATGATATTTGTCAATGAGTATCTCGACTAAAGCGAATCACCTTAGGTTTTGCCACGTTCAATGGTCGATACGACATTCTGGAGGACATCGGTCCCATCTCTACCACGGAAACCACATTGCAAACTTTCTTTCTTTTCCATATCCCTCTTATTCTGGTAACCATTACGTCTGCTAGATATGCTGGTAATGCTTGTTGTATTTCCTATCTGGTCTATCTTACAAATCTTCTAGTGCTTACTATCGTCAATATCCGGAGTAGACAAAACATAGGATATGCGCAAGACATCGGCGATCCAGAGCACTCGCGCTTTCATCGGCCGTTATCAAAGCAGAAGGTCCTTAGATATTGGATGATTTCAGTGATCAGCATGGCATTACAGGGGTTTGGGTGCAGTTGGGTGATCGTCTTAGGCTACATCCTTGGCACAAGTACTCCATATCCAGTATGGTATAAGCGCTTCACCATTCGTGAAAATATTCAACATTTACCGCTTGTTGATGCTATCCCAGCACACAACCCACACTTTCAACGATACCTCACAAACTGGAATGTGTTTTTATTATCGATATCTGTCCTCGGCTTTACCTTCTTCTGCTTATTTGCACTGGGCTCGGTGGATTTCTCGATACGGTCTCCTCGGTTTCAAGCATGCACACGCCACATGAAGTATCTGAACCCATTCAATTGGTTCAGGGAACGCATATCAACCAGTGGAAACTTCGATTCAGGGTTCAGCTCCGACCGTTCCGAGAACTTCACCCCTTTTCGAGTGGATGACATCTTGTTGGAACCTTATACACTGGGAAGACCTATAGAACTCTCAGCCATTCAATATCCGACAATTCAGCTTTCGATGCCTGGGGCAAAACGTCAAGCATCGACCGGGATCACTGAGTCGAACAACAACCGGGCGAACAGGATGCAAAGACTTCCAGATGCGACATTGGAATTGCCGACATATCAGCAGGATGTACCCTCGGAGAGATGGAGGACGTACAGAAAGGAGCCCATCCCCGTAGGGCTATTGCCCTCGACTAAGATTCATGGCCTTGGTCGAGGGCGTGTTGAGTGCCATACAGGCACGTCGCACATGCAACCCGAACGGTACAAGGTCCTTCACCCGATGCCGTTCATGTCGCCAGTGCCACCAACTAGGAGATCCGCTGAGGACGAGGAAGCGCCTCCATCATATCGTCCGCCTCAAAGGCGCGAAGGGAAGAGAGTCGAGAAATCCAGAACTATTGAACTTGTAGAACTAGCATGATGATCCTTGTGACGGAATGTTGAATGTCAAATGTACCTATTCTGGAAACAAATTTCGTTGACTTGACTAGTTATTTGGACTAAGCATGATGGGGTCGTTGGACAGATTTCAAGAGAATACCCTGAAGCCCAAAGAGCATCGGTTAACGAACTCAGACTGAATGCGATGCCAAGGCTGTATGATATCCAGGCCAAAGGCGGTAATTGGGCTCAAGGTTAACAGCGCGAACGCTTCTTCCCCACTCAAGGTCGGTAAATGCCAAGCCAGTATCCCGCGCCCACCGTTAGCAATGATATATGTATCACCTGCATACCGTAGCAGGTACTAATAGCTTGCCCTTCCCCCACCCGTCGCTGCTGCATCCATCGACGACGAGCAGAAAATAAATCGGAATGGAAGACGAGACGGCGCAAGAGGGCTTCTCAGACTTGTTTCCATTCCTTCCTATTCTTTCGTTTGCTTCGTTTATCTGCTGCATGTTCGTCTTGCCCGCTCTCGTCAAGACGCGCATCCTCGCCCTCTGCTTTTGCGCCTCCTGGATCGCTTTCGGGAACCTAATAATCGTCATCAACACGTGCATATGGAGAAATAGCATTCGAGATATTCCTATTTATGCAGATTTCGGTGTGTTTTCATTGCAAACCTCGGGGCCTACTGACCCATTCGAGTCTGGTAGTGGCGCTTATCTGGTCCCTTTTTTATATGGTTTTGAATTTTGGCAGCCTCCTATTTCTCCGGTTTGTTTGGGTGCTCACTGGAGCAAACCCGTCACGCGACATCTTTGACAAGGTATGATCTGGGCTCCACTCTCTCAAAGTAAAATGATCGCTCAGAGACGTACCAATAGCGTACACGGTACAATCGGCAGGACTTATACCTGCTCATAGGGGCTCCATTATTGTGGATGCCGATTAGTGAGTCTCACACTTTCAGTTGGGATGACGTTTGACGAGGCCCTTTCCTTGCGTTTAGGTATCCTCGCTCGTCGTGGGCGGTATGCCATCATTGAGAATATCGGACCAGTTCTTGCCTCTCGACACTCAGTGGAAAGTACTATTGTGGGCGCTGGCCCTACGGTACTTACGACTATCGCATCCTTTCGCTATGCTAGTAATATCCCTCTTTCCTCCCCCAATTGGCCTCGCTCACACAATCCGTAGTTCTTACAATCGTCAATCTTTGGCGTGCACACAAGACTGGTGGCATGCCAGGTGTCAACGAGCCGGGCCACTCGCAGCTCCGTCCCTCCTGGGCAACAGACAAATTCTCCAGATACTGTTTCATCTCAGCTTTCATCTTCCTTTCTATGGCTTACCAATTCTCGATGGCCATGAGATGCTTCATTCCCTCAAATGAAACCACTGATCCACCTTGGTATACGCGTTTCGACATTCGGGATAATATGCAACAATTACGGCTCGTTCATACGATGACAAGATATCACGAAAGGTATTCACTTTTCGTCAAATACTACAGAGAAACCTTGTTCGCAATTCCCACCTATGGGTTCATCTACTTTTTCTGCTTTGGGCCGGGTTCTGATGCCCTATTAACCTGCTGGAACTGGTGCCAAAGCCATCTCCTCCCTCGAGGTACGAGACTATTTGATTGGTTCGGGAGACCAACTTCAAGGATCGTGTCCTTCATCCGGGTACAAATGCCCATGGATCCAGGGAACTTTGTCCCTTTCCTAGCAGGCGATATCGTATTGGATCCCTATCCCTTGAACAATTTCACTATTCCCACTGCAAGCTCACCCAACCAACGCCTCGATCCTCCCCCTATCCCAAGATCTACTCTAGCCATGAAACCCTCGTTACCTACCGGCAACAATAATCACCCAGCCAGTTCTCCCGCCTCTCGAGCTGTAATCGCCAGGGACAGTAAATCTCATCGAATCAATCCACCCTTCGGTCCGTCGACACCAGCTCTCGCCTCCACCAGTCGTCGACCCAAGGCCGAGAATATGCAATCGGATGCACGACCATTGGACATGTGGAGGTCCTTTCGGAAGGGGCCTATTCCTCTGGAATCAGCACCCCCAGCTAGGACTTGCGTCGCTTCCGATCAACCTCAGCTTGGCAACAGGGAAAGGCGGAAAGCTCCCCACCCGGCGTCAATACCGATACCAGCGACCTCGATGTCCACAAGAGTGATGGCTGGG
>WSTO01000682.1:0-10434 GCA_019627685.1 Serendipita sp. 399 | reverse complement strand
CGCGCTCGGATTCGCCATTTCCGTCACAACGGTGTCAAACGATGGCGCCTTTCCGGCATTGTCGGATTCCTCTCCGTTCTCATGCACCTCTCCATGTTCATTTCTGCTATCGGGATCACCGACCTCCTTCTTGCCGTCTCCCCGATCGTTGGTTGGGTGACATTTTCATTGCTCGTCGCCGGAGTAGTGTTCTTCTTCGCCACGACAGTCCTCCCAATATTTTCGCTCGATGCCCCCTTCCGTTCCCCACTATCCGACTTCATCATCCACTTCATCGGGTTTATGAAGAAACACATTCATTTACCACAAACATTACGACGTCGACCAAAGGCAGGAGATGCCGAAACTGGCTTGGAAGATCAAGTCGGGAGACACGAAGTTGGGGCTTGTGAAGCTAGCGAGATCGTTCGCACTCGAATCGACCTCGACTTTCATATTCTCTGTCATCTTCTCGAAAACGCCGACAGGTCCACGGAACGTTGGCTCCTGGACCAGTGCTTCGAGAAGCTCCCCACATTGGCTCTTTTGGAACAAAAACACCCAGAGTTGATTCTCAAAAGAGATACTCTTGTCTATATTTATATCTTCCTTGCCAAGGGCTGCGTCATCTCTCAAGAGCAGACCAAGCGGCTCAATCCGAATCGCCGCCAGCGAGCCGTGCGACTCTGCGAGTTCATGGCATGGTTCCTCTCCCTTCCACGCTCAGAGACGATTCAAGGTCGGCTCGTGCAACGGCTTTTCCATCAGGATGGCTTTGATGCATTGGAGCTACCTAAAGTCCTGGCCGAAGACTCCTCATCCGTCGAATCCCTTATCCCCCCTCTAACGGCTCTTGCACGCCTCAAGCATCTCAAGTCACATACAGTCGATGCGATCGCGTGCACCGCCTGCGAAGAGGCATCTCGCGAACTGAAGGATCTCACCACTGGTACACGGAGTGCAGCCCGTAATCAGGTAGTGCAGGTTGTGACATCTTTTGTCATAATGCACTCTGTTTGTCCCATTTTCCATCACGCCTTTGCCGTCGACGAAAAGGCTGGTCTCGAAAAGGCTAGCGCCCCCTCGATTTGCACGGCGTCTCTGGAAATCCTCCGTCGTTCGCTAGCGAACCTTTCCTTTACAGATAAGAAGGAAGTGGAGGAATGGATAAAGCTGGTCAAGCGATGGAGCAACGGAGTCGATCCTCTTATACGAACTCAGTGGTTCGACAAGCTGTTGGAAATTTTTAACGGTGTGCCGATCATGGTGATCCCCACTCTGGCCGTTGATGACGGGACAACGCCGTCCCCACTCCAACCGACTGGATCGTCTCCACCCTCAGAACCACTCGTCGACTCGGATTCAGATACAGACCCTCACCGCCAAGCCAGGGACCAGGAGGCTCCGGGTGCCAAAGCGACCTCTAGCCTCTAATCCCGATCCTTATCCGCTTGTCAGCTCCGCCACGTCTATGATGGGTATGGCCGAAATGTCAAGCAACCCCCCGGTCCAGTCTGACCTGTTGGTCTCTTGATTATATTTCTAAGTATCGTCCTAATCTTGTATGCATTCATGAGGAATCATTCTTCTGTCGAGCAATTGTTATATCCTATTCTTCCTTTACAATGCCGGTCGAGCCAAGTTGTTACCTCATCTGACTGTCTGGCTCTATTCAGGACCGTCAAGGCAAGGGTCTGTTTGGAGAATTGTGTGCAAGTAAGGCACTACATTACGACATTGCTCTGAATAACTTATTCAACGATAGAACCCCTATTTGTCCGCCTCTCCCGCCTATCAATTGAATCTCTGCTGGTTCAGCGCCAGTTTTTACTCGATACACCCTGTTTCGGGTTGCATCAGGCATCCTATCTCGTCTCACCACTCAGTTTTTCATCTGTATATATCCAGATGTGTTTCCCGTTTATCGTAACGAGGCTACGCTGAGGCAGTCCTACCACAATCCCCACCTAGTGCTCCTTTCAGGTGCACACAGTGCTCGAAGTACGGCGGAACTGGCTTTTTTATAAACTCCACTTTACACTGAATTCCCCGTATTTTACGAGGGACCATGTCTTGGGCTAATTACACAAGTGAACCGAAAACAGGCAAGTAGACAACTGGCGCTTTACGTAGGAGCTGACGACGGGAGCTTAGGTCTAGATATTAGCACCCCAGAAATTCACACTGTTCCGCTCCCTTCGACAAACATCCCCCGAGACTTGCCAAAACCTTCCTCTCTGCCGGCATATCTGGGAAATGTGCCCCAAACCCCTCAGGTCCCTCCCCAAAGTCAAAGCTACCGAGAAAATCTTCATCCAAGCTCGGAGAATCTTCGGTGGCGAGAGAATCAACGAAGAGCAAACATCTCAAGGAACACTCCTTATCCGGATACACAACCTCCTCCAGTCCGCCCGGTGTATCCAGCTGAATCATCAAGACACTTCAAGGTAGACTGGGGTGCCAATAAAGAGAGACCTATCTGGAGTTACTACGTAGAGAAGGGCCAGCATTCTGATGCTGATTTTGTCAGAGACGCTGAAAGCACCGTAGACTCTCTCCTTATCTTCGTACGTTTCTTGCCCTTGTGAACAGTGGGAAACAAAAATAACGCGCGAACAGGCCGGTCTTTTCTGTGCCGTTGTAACAGCATTCATCTCTCAAACTTATCCTATGCTGAAAGCCGACCCCGTCGACATTCTGAACTCCATTTTTCAAGAGATGCAGAAACCAGGACATGCACCCTACACGCCGTTTGTGGTGCCATTTTACGCGACCCGCGTGAACTGCTTCCTCTTTGCTGGTCTCTTCGTCAGCATGCTGGTAGCACTCTTCAGTATACTCGTCAAGCAATGGACGAGAAGATATCAGCGTGATCTAGCAGGCATCTCCTCGCCACACCTACGCGCTCGAATCCGCCACTTTCGGCACAATGGCGTCAAAAAATGGCGGCTTTTCGAAATTGTGGGGTGCCTCTCCATCCTCATGCATTTCGCGATGTTCGTCTCTGCCATTGGAATCGTCGATCTTCTCCTAGCGACGGCTCCTCTAGTTGGATGGGTCGCATTGTCTATGTTCATCACAGGAGTGCTGTTCTTCCTGATCACCGCACTCCTCCCCTTATTCGCCCTCGACGCTCCCTTTCGTTCTCCGTTGTCGGACTTCATCGTTGGGTTCATCAAGACTACGAAGAGATTCGTTCGCCTACCAAGACGTCTACGAAGTCAACAAAAGGAAAGTGTCATCGAGGACGGATTGGAAGACCAAGTGGGAAAGATGGCTATGGGCACATGCGAAACTAGTGACATCGTTCGCTCCCGGATCGACCTCGACCTTGATATTCTCTGTCATCTTCTCGAGACCGCCGACAAGTCCACCGAACGATGGTTCTTGGACTTGTGCTTCGAGAAACTGCCAAATTTGGCCTTATTGGGACAGCAGTATCCAAAATTAATCGTTGAAAAGGACACCTTGATCGACACGTATATTTTCCTAGCCAAGGGTTGCATCACTATTCAAGGCACAGAGAAGAAGCTCAACCCAAATCGCCGCCAGCGCGCTGTGCACCTTTGCAAATTCATGGGGTGGTTTCTCTCCCTTCCGCAGCAAGAAAAAACTCGAGCTCGATTACAGCAACGGCTCCTTCTTGGTTTTAAACCCTTAGAGTTACCTCAAATTCTTGTTGCCAATCCGCAAGCTGAGTCCTTCGTTCCTGCGGTAACGGCCATGGCACGGCTTGAACATCTATTCGACAAGGAGTCATCCAGTGACGAGTGTAGAGTCTGCAAGAAGGCAACTGCAAGACTACAGAGTCGAAACTTTGCTACAACGAATGTTCACGATGAGCTATCTCAGGTCGTGACTTCGTTCATTATCACGCATTCCGACTGCCTTGCTTTTCATGCCATTACAGGGTATCAGGAGAGAATAACTCGTGCTAGAAGCTGTGCCGAATCCCTGACAATCTTTGAGCGTTTCTTAGCGAGATTTCCCCACGCAGAATGCAAGAAAACAGGAGAATGGATGCAGCTTGTGAGACGAAGGAGAGAGGGGTGCCATCCTCATTTGCAGACGGTGTGGTTTGACAAGCTATTGACGATCATTGGCGACGTGAACGTCTCTGGTGTGAATCCCGTATCATCATCCAGCATTATTTCACAGCCTGCAACTACCAGTTATCTCCCGGGTGATCGATCTTCTCAAAGAAATACCTTCAGCGCACTCCCCCCTTATATCCGCGATCCGCCGCCACCATTTTCTCCGCCACCCCTGCCTAAATCCCGTGGCATCTAGATTTCGGCCTGTATCATGACGATTAGCTCTAATAATATCCCTTATCCATCCGTCTGTTGGCTTTTATTCGATGTTGACGTCGTCATATGTTATGGCAGTCGGTCAGGCGTTAGGTGGCTAGGATACCATGTCAGTCTCAATCCTAGAGTCTATTTAGACGGTTGTACACTATTACAAAGCAAGGAGGACGCAGTTGGTGGCAAAGCGACCTCTAGCCTCTGGTTCCAATACTCGTCTGCTATTCGCCTCCAGGACTATAGAGACTCAACGAAGTTCTCAAGTGGACGAATACCGTCTCAAATGACGATGTTGTGTTTTCAATACCTACATCGCCGATCCAGTGGTGCTTCGGACTCTGGGGGCTGGTGATAAAGTGAGCTCTGATCTCTAGTGCCCTCTACCCGCCTCCACTCCTCCTACACGACTACCCAATTCACTGAGACCCAGAATCAAAACAATTCCTGTCTCGATTGCAATGGAGCTTTCTATAGTTTTATTGCATGGACGCAGTGACTGCCTGCTGAATGCCGCGAGCTGATTGAGAGAGCCCTGCCTGGATAACGTACGTAACTTCCCGACACATATGACTCAACCCTGTATGCATGCCATGTCCAAATAACTGTTACATGCTGTACCCCACTGGAGAATGACAGTGAACCAAGGTGTTACCTCAGTCTGACAACTTCATTTTCCTTTACCACGCTAAGTGTTCGACATAGAACAACCGGAACCAGTGTGCCAGCATTGCGTCCTCTGCATTCCGTTCAGCCAGGTCGCTGTGGAATCATTTGCCGATATATTTATCGGATGCGATTACTGTTTTTGCGCTTAGCTCTCTGTTCCCCCACTAAAGTGGTTCAGATTTCAGCATCTCCAGGCCCGTGACCCCGCTCAAACTTGCTGTTATATCTCTCACAACCTAGAATGTCTGAAAAAAGCAACTACCGGAGCGATCCATTGACTGGCAAGTAGACAGCCTGCTCTCCACGCAGACGTAGATAATTCGGTCTTTAGGGTTGGATGTATACAAGCCTGACGATAGATCATCTGCCGGCTTTGCCGATCGAAATCTTCCTATTCTCGGCCTTCATCAGAATTACCAGCCGACGCATACAGCACCGCGCAAGGTGCCTACGAAGGAGTATATCTCCAGTCTGAGGAGGCCTAGCACCGGTATGACAGACCCGAGTATGTGGACAAACCGCTCATCGATACCTAAAGCACGAAACCTAGCGTATCGCATGCCCGGCCCTAAATCGACCACTTTCGACGGGAAGATGCGCCAACAGTCGGCACACACATTACATATGCCACAAATTCAAGTAAAGGCTGGTGCTGAGCAGAGCATCAACTCCAATAGGTCTGCGCTGAGTGGACCAGTAGAAGAAAAGCCCATCTTGAGCTATTATATAGAAAGGGGACAGCATTCTGATGCTGATTTCGTCAAAGAATCAGAAATCACTGTGGATTCACTCCTTATCTTCGTACGTTTCCCCTTTCTTTTCGCGAATAAGTTGGAGAATGACATGGATAGAGGCTGGTCTCTTCTCTGCTGTTATATCAGCCTTCATCTCCCAGACCTTTCCTATGTTGAAGGAAAACCCTGGAGATACTCTCAAGTTTATTCTCCAAGAGCTGCGACAGCCGAGGAGCGTGCCAACGAGATCTTTTATTGTCCCTTCTTATGCGATCCGCGTCAATTGCTTCCTCATTGCTGGTCTCTTTATCAGCATGCTGGTAGCCTTGCTAAGCATTCTTGTCAAACAATGGACGAGGAGCTATCAGCGCGACTTGTCAGGAATTACTTCGCCCCCATCTGCATGCTCGGATTCGCCATTTTCGTCATAATGGTATGCAACGATGGCGCCTCTGAGGAATCATCGGATTCCTCTCCGTGCTTATGCACCTATCAATGTTCATCTCTGCCATCGGAATAGTTGACCTTCTTTTGGTCTGTGCTCCACCCGTTGGGGTGGTCGCACTATTCATACTTGTCATTGGGATGCTGTTCTTCCTCCTTGCGATAATTTTACCCTTATTCGTGCTCGACGCCTCCTTCCGTTCCCCAATGTCGGACTTCGTTATCTACTTCGGCGCTCTCATGCGGATGCGCATCCCTTTACTGAAGTGGCGGCGAGGTCGGCAAAGAAAAGCAGATGTGGAAGGTGGATTAGAAGACCAAGTGGACCTATTCGAGCTGGGAACGTCTGAATCTAGTGACGTCGTTCGCACTCGACTTCACCTCGACCTCGACATTCTTTGTCACCTTCTCAAGACCGCTGACAAGTCCACCGAGCGATGGCTTATGGACTTGTGCTTCGAGAAGCTTCCCACCTTGGCCTTATTAGAGCAGCAGAATCCAGCATTGATACTCCGAAAGGAGGCCTTGCTCGACACGTACATCTTCCTCGCGAAAGGCTGCGTTGTTATTGAGGGGTCAAAGAAACTGCTCAACCCTAATCGCCGTCGACGTGCTATGCAGTTATGCAACTTCATTGGGTGGTTCCTCTCCCTTCCACGATCAGAGGATGTCACGGCTCGATTCCAGCAACGGCTCCGCCAAGGCTTCGATCCCTTGGAACTGCCCCGGGCTCTTGCCAGAGATCCAGTCACCGAGAGTTGTATCCCGGCACTAACAGCTCTCGCAGGGCTCAAGCATCTTTTCGAGCAAGACCAAGGAGCGGGGTGCTCAGTCTGCGAGAAAGCGACTCACAAATTGCAACGTCTCACTGGAGATGTGGTGAGCAATGATGAAGCATCGCGAGTTGTGACGTCCTTTATCATTACACATTGCGACTGTCTCGTCTTTCATATTAGAGCTAGGTCTGATAGAAGCCCCTCCCACATTTTGGTCTGCTCGGATTCTCTGAGCGCTCTTCGTCATCTACTTGCAGCATTTTTGAACGTGAGAAAGCAGGATAAAACGAAGTGAACAACGTTGGTCATGCAAAGGAGGGAAAAGGGCGATAACTACTTACAAACGCACTGGTTCGATGCGCTACTAGCTATCATAGATAGTCCAAAGCTATCGAACGAAGATCCATCGTCGGTGTTACCACTTCAGGAGAGTCCGGCCGAGAGGGAGACTCTCCCAACCTACCTCGGCCCGCTCTCAGCCCTTCAGCAGACCAATTCTTCGGACGATCTACCTACACCTAGATCTCTTGGCTACCCCCCTACATCTCCTGGATACCCGTCTCTAGCGCTTACCCCTCTAGCCCATCCTCCGTCTCCTCCTCTGCATTCTCCTTTCAGTAACTGAAGTAATCAAGCCGATTCGTTTATAGGTAGAGTTGAGTAATTTGCACTGCAACAAAATCACTCCACGGCTCGGTCCAATAATCCATTGGTACAATGCATTTGAATTCCGGCGCTCTTGTATATCCCTCAACTGAAGACTGAATCGAAGAAGACTGTGTGCATAATATATTCGCAGAGTTATTCAGTTTGTGTAGGGAGCCTGTTGGCAGGTGGTTTGTCTATTTTGGCTCGTACTCCGTCAGGTGGACCGAGGAATGCTCTCAATCACTAGAAACACACACTTCTATAATCTTGCCGCCTACAGATATCAAAGAGATAAGCCAGGGAGTACGAGGCCGAACGTACCAAAGGAAGAATGGAGCATGTATCCTACGCCCCTTGGAACTCGGTCAAGCCTGCAAATTGTGGTAGAAATACTCGAAAAGGAGAGTAAAGAGATATGTAACGTTCTCCTTTACGTCAAAGACGGAGGAAATGATCATTCGGGAGGCGTGACTTTGGTGAGTGTTACGGTTCGGCGGGAATGATCTTTTACTTAGTCTAGTCCAGGAGGAGATAGACCTCAAATCTTTTTCTCAACCTGGTATTGCGCACTCATCTCCGCTAAAAGCGGTTCATGGAGGGAAACAGCTCGGCTTTCGATACGTCCATCCGCTCGACGGACACCCCTCGGTCCAGGTAGGGTTCAGCTCGTTTCCATACGCGCAAGTAATATAGGGATCTACTGACTATTCTTCCAGTTCTACAAGCGGTTTCAGCTGACCTTCAAAACCGTTGAAGAAGCAGAGGCTGTCGCTGCTTCTATCCGCCTTATCTGTCCCTGCACGAGTGGTAGTACTCAACAGAATCAACAATTACAACAGCAACAACGAAACCAACAACTGATGAATCAGATCCAAATCCAACAGAAATCTGACATGCCTGCGCCAAAACGTCGTAAATTGGAGGCGCGCCCCTCGAGCCACTTCTCCAGTAGTAGCCAAGGGGACGCCCCGATAATTAGCGTGGGAACAAAGAAGCATGCAGGACTCTTTCAACCTCCGCCTCCACCTCCCCCTCAAACGATTATAGCACGAGCGCCAGCAAGCAGCAATAGTAAGCCAATGAGACCAATTTCGTCAATTTCCAGTCTCCTCAATGCTCCAATGGTAAACCCCTCATCGACACCTCATCTCATCGTTTCTTTCTCTTCAAAGGGGACCCAACCCGACCCGATTCTCCCTCTTCCCACTTCCATGATTCGCCCTCCACAACCAGTATCCACATCCACATCATCAACAATGATGACAGAAGGGAGCAGCTCCGCTCTCACACGTATTGATGACTTATTCAGGATTCATCGTCCCAGCAGCGAAGGCGCTCATCCCATCACCTCCCCTTCTCCTTCTCCCTCTTCTCCAATGCAGCACCACCACCACCACTATGCGCAAGTACCATCCCAACCCCAACCCCAATCCCAATCCCAATCGTTAGACATCCCCCAAGCACTACGAGTTCCGACGCAGACTTTGTCTCCTCCACCGCCAACGACGACATCCTCGTCCTCGTCAGTGTCCCTACCGGCACAAACTCAACAAATACAACCATCCTCATTTCCAGCACCAGTACCCTCCTCCGGAGAAAGAGCATCAACATCAGAGGAAGAACCAGTCGACCTTAACACTCTCTCTCAGACCGACCTTGAAAGCCTCGTCGTGAAAGTGATCAACGAACCCGGGTTTGACGAACTGGTACGTATCCTCCTAAGCGACGCGACTCTCCTTCGTTCATTCGTTCCTATCACTTGCCCTGATAAGTACTGACAATAACCCACAACCAACCAACAGATGGAAAAGCTGAATAAAGTATTCGTCCTTCGAGCGTATCTAAAGTGAGAAGCACGTCAGTCGCAAAGAAACGTACGCTAGCACCATCGATTGTTATTGATATTTTTTTTGTTCTTTGTTGGAGAGCGAATAAGACGAAACCGGTTGCTGTCTCCTGAGAAAAAGGTCGAACTAAAGGTACGCACACAAAGAAAGAAAGAAGGTGAGAAGAAAACCCCTGTATAGCGACAATACTGGAGAACAAGAGAGACAAAAAATGTCTACTAAAAAAGCACTGTCAATCCTCTGATGCAGAAAAGGAAAAAAAGCGCGAGACGAGAGATACGATCAAAGTATTTGTTCACGCCCTTGCCTCCAACCAGCGTCGAACAGGACCAGTCCACCCTTCTCCTTCACTGTTGATGCTGCCGCTCGCAAGCCCATTCATCCCCCTCAAACGTTCCAACACCCGCTGAACCACCACCGCCTCGCACTCCTCTGCCCGTCCGAAGCCGCACAGCACCTGTCGTCGATACGTCTCCTCGTCGTCATACCCGACCAGCTTTGCCATACTAACATTCTCGAGCGAGGAGGCAGCAGCAACGGCAGCATCGGAACCGGTATGGTAGGAAGACGAGGAAAGAGAGAGACTACTCGAGGTGGACAGCGAAAGCGAGAGGGAGAGCGACTGCTCAAGCCATGCACCGTTGAGCAAAACGGGCAAGACTAACAGGATCGGAGCATCCGCAGGAACGGTTGCCATCAACTTCTCCAATCCTGTCACCTGAATGCCAGGGGCAGGAGGAGTAGTAGCCGAGGCCAGCCAATCTCGAAACACTGCAAGTTGATCAAAAGCTTCATCGACCGCCTCACGAGCAAGACTCCCCTCGAGTGGTCTTGGAATCTCGCTGGATACCAACAGCTCGTACACAGCTTTGAGGTCTCCTAGTAATGACGATACCCAGGCCGAAAACGAGGACTGTGCGGACGCCATGAGATTGCTATTATTGGCTTGGGGAGTAATCCCAGTGAGAGCTTGAACATCGGGACTGCTCGAACGAGCACCCAGGGAATTTGCACTTGGAGGGCGACGAAGCAA
>WSTO01000681.1:0-10435 GCA_019627685.1 Serendipita sp. 399 | reverse complement strand
GCATCTCTCGTGCGGTATCCCCCGAGGGCGATTTCCAATATTATCATTCCGCCGTATGCATCGCGTACCAACCGGAGAACGCAGAACTACAAGAAAGCGAACGTCAACAACAACAAGGAGTCTCTTGTATCGTATATACCCCACACGGCATCCCATGGGCCTCTCTTCAATCTCTACAAAGCAGTGGGATCGACCAAATTAGTGTGCTGTTGCATGGACTCCATGAAGTAACTAATCCAAAGGCGAGTAGTGAAGCGGATACGCCATCAATCTCTGGATTCTTCCCCGAAAAAACCTCTCCCACTACATCTAATCCGTTTACTGTTACCTCTTTCACTAGGTTCTTGGAGGAAAGCTAAATTTGGGTGGACGAAATGCCGTTCGAGTCGCACATCATTGTAAACCTCGAGTATGGGTGGGAACGCATGATGAGGTCAAGCGCGGGACTGGACTCGTTGCTCGAGTTCTCAAGCGGCGCATTTGGACAGTTGAGGAGGCGATGAAGGAGGAAGGGTTGGCGGAAAGTGGGGCGACGTTTAAGACGCTACGCTCGGGGGAGGCAGTCCAGTTCGAATGAAGGAAAGATCGGTTAGAGGTAGCGTACATCCATTATCATCTGGCTCTGGGAAGTCACTCATCAACCATTTGAAAGCAAAAAAGCGAAGTCAATCTGCTCTAGGCGCCATAGACAAGGGTGGCAGTGGTTATACATGATCAAGAGAGCAAGCAGGCGGAGGTCATACACTATTTGTGTAAAATGAATATACATTACAAGGCTTGGAGTTACTTGATTAGACTCCTAATCCACACTGTGTTCTCATGATCTGGACCATAAATTTGTTCATGCAGTGGGAGGACGATTTTCACCAATGTCACCAGGTCGTCTTCTATATTGAGTCGAGAAAAGGTAAGCAGGAGGTTGAACATGGCATCAACAGTTTCTCGATGCCCAGGTCCAAGAAGCTGCTGCCGCCTATCAACAACTTCCTTGTACAGTGGGAGTGCATCGTTTGCCCTGTGGAGTGAATAATAAGTACTAGCCAAATTATTCATTGCGCGGAGTGTGTCGAGATGGTCGGGGCCAAGCAATGCTCTCTGCTTCTGAAGCACTTCCTCCTGTAGCGGTAGTGCATCCATCGCTCTCCCAAGCAACTGGTATGTGTTGGCCAAATTATTCATTGCGCGGAGTGTGTTGAGATGGTCGGGGCCAAGCAATGCTCTCTGCTTCTGAAGCACTTCCTCCTGTAGCGGTAGTGCATCCATCGCTCTCCCAAGCAACTGGTATGTGTTGGCCAAATTATTCATTGCGCGGAGTGTGTTGAGATGGTCGGGGCCAAGCAATGCTCTCTGCTTCTGAAGCACTTCCTCCTGTAGCGGTAGTGCATCCATCGCTCTCCCAAGCGACTGGTATGTGTTGGCCAAATTATTCATAGCGCCGAGTGTGTCGAGATGGTCGGGGCCAAGCAATGCTCTCCGCTTCTGAAGCACTTCCTCCTGTAGCGGTAGTGCATCCATCGCTCTCCCAAGCGACTTGTATGTGCTGGCTAAATTATTCATTGCACTGAGTGTGTTGAGATGGTCGGGGCCAAGCAATGCTCTCCGCTTCTGAAGCACTTCCTCCTTTAGCGGTAGTGCATCCATCGCTCTCCCAAGCGACTCGTATGTGCTGGCTAAATTATTCATTGCACTGAGTGTGTTGAGATGGTCGGGGCCAAGCAATGCTCTCCACTTCTGAAGCACTTCCTCCTGTAGCGGTAGTGCATCCATCGCTCTCCCAAGCGACTTGTATGTGCCGGCTAAATTATTCATTGCCATGAGTGTGTCGAGATGGTCGGGGCCAAGCAATGCTCTCCACTTCTGAAGCACTTCCTCCTTTAGCAGTAGTGCATCCATCGCTCTCCCAAGCGACTCGTATGTGCTGGCTAAATTATTCATTGCCATGAGTGTGTTGAGATGGTCGGGGCCAAGCAATGCTCTCTGCTTCTGAAGCACCTCTTCCTGTAGCGGTAGTGCGTCCATCTCTCTTCCAAGCAAACAGTATACGATGGCAAGTACACCTATTGAATCTAGAGTGCATTTGGCATCATCACCATGTGACTCCCTCCATATCTTCACACTCCGTTCCAAATGAATACTTGCCAGGCTGTCCCCAATCTCATACAAGACATTACCAAATCCGTAATGATCCCCCGCCTCCGTGACCTCCTCTACATGAATTATTCGAATATGTGGAGCTGACAGCCGACTAAACTCGAAGAACGCATAGTAGCCTTGGCCAGTAGTGATGGATGATGCAAGAAGTCGAATAATGAGGGAGTAAACAGAACAATCCTGGATGGAATTCGAGGTAGACTGGAGGTATTTCTGTACGAGCGGGTGCATCAAATAGAATTTCTCTCCCTCGGCAGTTGAGAGTCGAAGGAGGGAGTACTTGAGACACTCCTCGATCATCCCATCAAATTCGAATGCCTTCCACACGCCGCTGGGACAGAGAATACGTGTCAGAACTTCGGCATCCCTGACGGTATCTGCATGTGGTGGCAAGTTTGTTTGTTGCGGAATATGAAGGAACGTTCGCCTCGCAGCTTTCTCGATAATGCACCGAGCAATCGATCTAGAGTCGAGATATGCGAACAGGTGCATCATCTCCTGGACACTAGGAGGTAACCGTCGGAACGACATCTCGATGGTGCCCTCTACCGAATAATTGTAATCCTGCTGCAAATCTGGCGTACGTTGGAGGAATTGACTCCTACTTTCGCTATAGCTCTTTAGGAACGTATCAAGACAGTCGTTAATAAGGATGTATGCCGCAGCGTGAGCTAAGGCTAGAGGTAGCCTCTCCAATTCCTTGACGATATCTTTCGCGAATGACCGATTCACTTCGTTGTCCTCGCATCTCGATGAAGTAAGCAACAGCTTGATTGAGTCCTCGATTGGGAGCATATCTACAAAATGAGTCGATCGAGGAGCGAGTGCTTTACGCGTTGCATCTCGAGTGGTCACAATGACATGGCCATGCGAGCTCCGAGGCAGATACTGAGACAACTTGACAGACGGATCATCGGCATTATCGATAATTAATAACCAGTTGTCGATAGCAGTTGCCAACCAGACTAACGCATCGTCATAACTGTCGGTGTACGAGCGCACGAGGGTGTCCAAGTCTGCTTTCAGGGATGCCTCCGATGATCCGTCTACGAAGAATATCGGTACACTGGGGAACCTGAACGATTCAGTTTTAATTACGTTCCACAAGACTTGTCAAAGGCAAACTCACTTTTCTTCGAACATTGAAGCAAATTTAACCGCAATCTGCGTCTTGCCGGATCCCCCAAGAGCGGTCAAGACTGTAACGATCGGACCATTGTGACGAGTACGAGACCCGTCGTTATCAAAATGTGTTTGGTGCATTGACGAGAGAATATCTTCTCGACCAATGAAATCCTCCACAAGGCGCGGACGAGGTTTGAGTACTGCTTTCATTGCAATAGTTATGTCAGAAGCCGTCCGACACAAAGAGAGAGGTGTTACCTGTCGTCTTCGATTGCTCTGTCAACATTCCTTTGTCATTGATTGCTATCGCCAGATTTACAACCGTTTTCTCCTACGACAGTCGATGAATACTCAGATGACCGCTTGTTTCTTGGACTCACTATCACATCAAAAGCGATACTTTGGAGCTGTTCTTGATAGGACGTAATCTTCTCCGAGTTGATATTTGCTAAGACGGCATTGCGTCCTGCCAGTAGCATCCTCGACCAGTACGTTTCGAGTCCCTGCGACGCTTCAGATCTTTTCTGCGTTTCTCTCTTGATATCCATTGCGATACTCTCAAGGATTCTTCAACCTCATCAGAGCACGCTTCATTTGTGTTCGTGCCGCTCACCGTTGGTAGTCTATGGCTTGTCTCTCCGCACTTGGATACTGTTGTGGTGCCTTCCCATACAACGTGAGCAGCGCAATAATCGACTCATTCTTCTCCCTTGCGATGACCGCCAACCTCTCCCATCCTTCCCGATTCTCGTTGCAACGCTGAAACGGATGTTATGAGTAGGTGTAAGAAAGTTAAATCATTCAAGTACCTTGGCAAGTTGGAGGATCAGGACCATAATCCCACAAATGGCCTTGAGTGGCTCTCCCGCAACTGGAATCACCTCTGCCGCCTCCTTTAATGTCTTAAACCCGGTAATAGAAAGATCCAGTGAAAGGTCTACGCGATCCACCGAGCCCTCATCCTCGTTCTTTGCTGTCTTCCCCTTCTCGGCGTCTCTGCGTGCTGGTGAAGTGATCGCTGACAGTGACCAATTCGATATTGCAGCCATAGCAGAGCGGCCACTAGGAAATCTGGATTTGCTGCTTTTGCTCATCAGAATATGGAGAGTACTTTCGTAAGATGAACAGTGTGGATGGGAACAAGTGGTTGACCGAGACTGTCACAGTACCACGCCGCCGCCAGCCGTTGTACGCCGTTCAGATTCTCATAGTTGACCAAAAATACACTAGACTCTGTTGACCAGCAGTTCCAGAATTGGCACGCTCAACGATGATTCACGGCGGACGCGCTCATTTCGAATAAGATGACCACTTCCCTGATTCACTTCAACGACGGGTTGGTTGTGAGTAGAGTAGTGGGCGTTTCCGTCGCTGCATAGATCGCGGAAACGGTGTCTGACGGCGTATTTGGGTCGTCTTCACGTCCAAGTAGCTCGTATCGTGCTATTGTTCAACTTGGATCGTCGTTGTGGATTTTGAGTCCTTTGTTCGTTGATGTAGGGATAGGATCGTCGCTAAGTATACAGAGTAAAGGTAATTTCATTACATCATTAGCGATATGTCGTTAGCAATGATCGTTGTGTCAACAAAAGCGGTCGTGGAGGTGGTGGTAGGGGACGAAAGGCGTCGAGTCGACTACCAACATACACGTACAGTTGTATTCACTCACCAAATGCGTTACCCAGGAGCACAAATAGACAAATAACCATCCGACCAAACCTATATCGGCGTGGACCACTCCTGACAAAATATTCTTCCGGTCTTTCAGAGCGTGTGGTAAGTGATAACAAAATATGTGAAGCTACATTCTGAGCAAAGCACTAGCATACAGTCATCCAACTGGAGCTGAGCCTGTAGTCGTTGGGCCATCCGTAAGATTTAGTTTGTCGCTTGCGGCTTTTGCTGCTGGCTGATGATATGATGATGGAAATGCAAGAACTGATGGTACGCGTACTCCACTGATCGCTGATAATGGCTGGTAGCCGTCGTAGGGTATCAACAGACGTTACTCGACCGAAATTCGAGCCGGTGATTACTCAACCACCATCCTAGAGCCCGAATCCCTCAATCACACACCTTTGGATACACCTTGAGTTCTCGTTCACTTACTCCAAATCTCTAATGGATGGAATCAATAACAGCAGACGATCACAGCGAGTATATACACGTGATCAGATCTGCTAACTGAGAAATTATAACCGAACACAAATGTTTGGAAGATACTCAGAATATACTGAGTCAGTTCATTGGCTCACGACGTCCACCTGCGAAGTTGGGCAAGGGATTGGGAAGGACTGTTTTCGTGTTGCGGCGACAACGTTCGACATGCACTCCACGTGAATGAAAGATAAGGCGCTCCTCTCCGCTCCTAATCCGCATTGCATGCCCGCTCACGTGGTTTCTGAACGCGGCAACCGACGAAAAGGCCAAGGCGCACGGATAGCACATATATGCATCTGACGTATTGGACGCAACAGGAATCCGATGACCTGTGTTTCTCGTAGTATAGTGTTGCATCGGCGGGCGAGGTACTTGCTCCGCGTTGGGAGTATGGGGATGCTCATGCGAGAACTGGCGAGGGACAACTACCATCTCTTGAACGACCGTAGACTGCATTGGTGATGTCTAAACGGGACAGCTCTTGTCAGTATTCCAGTTACTTGGACCATGGAGGGGAGAGAGAGACGCACAATGGGATAATAGGAGTGGCTACGATCGATAAGCTGACCGTGCACTCGACTTTGGGCGGAGTCGCGAGTGTCCATAAAGCCAGGATGATGTATCATCCTATGCAGCGTAGTAGTAGGTGGTTGGCGGAGACTGCGGAATGGGAGGAGATCGAGAGTCGCGACGCCTTGACGAAGTTCTGCGCGCTGCTTTGCCCAGTGACTGATGAGCTTCGTCGTCGATACAACCCCATTCCCATGGAGTCGCCTTTCGATTTTGACCTCTGTTCGTCTTTCGGTAATGACGAGATGAAAAGGATACGAGGCGGTGTTCGTATGGTTGGGGACAGTCGTCGTCGTGTTCGCGTTGGATCCGTTTGACGGGTTCATTGTGGAACTCGGGGGGTTTGAGAGGGACTCTGACCTACGACTTGCACTCGAACCATGGCCCTTTTATGCCTGGTCGAGGCGCCTATGAGCTACCAGAATGGGCTGCAGAACGGTTGATATGCAGCTATACACGGAGGTTGGTCAGCGATACTCGATGAGATGCTTGACGTGCATCCCGAACCGGTTAAGGTTCTAGGGGTGAGTCCAAGTGATGCATCGATGTGCATCCCAAACAGGTTAAGCGCTGGCATGCGGCCTCCGAGGTTGGCTTCAAGATTCAACGCTACTGTGAGACGACTTTACATGCCACGTCGCTAGCATACAGTCCGAGAACGGGAATTGAATAAACGAAGCTTGTTAGATAGCGCACTGGTGTGTATTGTTATTTTGGTAGGTTTCCTTCGTGTGGCAAGGCGGAGTCAGCTCCAAGTCCTAGCAACACACAAAAGGAAGATGCCCTCTGTATGTCGCAAATTCTGCGTGATGATGGCCAAACGCTCTCGATGTACAGTCGAAATATCACTCTATTCTAGAAGTGAACAGACAAACTGGGCGAACAGGACTCTACAGTGAATACAACCAGCGGAACCAATTGATTGGATAAGCTCATTCCACGCGCTAGAATGATATGATATGAGATAACAAGCCCTCCCTACTCATTCTCCGAGATTCATATAGTCCAATGCCACTCCGGCATCATCATAGAACCTCACCCCTCGTTTCCCTTCTTTCTTCAACAGCACAGTCCATTTATCTCCAATCTTCTTGCCCGGGAAACGCCCGTTGCTGATGCCGACGGTTTGGAGCTTCCCAGTTTGAGTAATCAGATCGACGAAATTGATAAATGGGAGAGCACTGGTGTCTGAGGTGATCCAGATAGGCGAGTATAGGTGAGCCAGTGGGTGATTGTTCGGTGGCACGTCGATCAGGGCCAACCAGGATGCATATGTGCCCAAGAATTCCAGGGATCGGTGCTCTTCCCAGAACGACTTGTCCAGAACCATCAGCTTCCCGGCAGATAAAAACATCAAGGAGCGAATGTTTTGAACGGGACCCGGGATTTGGGAGGACGAATAAGGAGTCGCAGTGTCTATCCTGATATCGATAGAAAAATGGCGAAGAGACGGAAGCCACCACTGATCTAGTTCGCAGGACTCGGCGTCAAGGATGAGAATTTCGAGTGATGGAAGATGAAATAAACCACCAACACGATGAGCACGAATAGACAGGCATTTGAGGGAGTCAAACGAACGTTGGAGGCTCCCCAGAGTATCACTGGAGACTGAGTTGAAAGTGGTATCGTAGGTAAGTGACCGGATGGTCGACATGTCTCTTGCACGATCGAATACAGCGCCGAGGCGGACGGTATGCAATGTCGGGCTATAGTCCTGCTTGATCGAAAGAATCGAAAGTTGAGAGGTCGCCCCCGGAATAGCGAGCAATCTCTCCAACATGAGCACCCCTTCGCCAGTGATCTCGATGTCCGCCCGCTTTGGACGTACCGCGGGTGCCGATGAGAGATCGTAGCGACTGTCGATCCATCGGGTCGAATACCGACTGGTGATCAACGTTCTCCAGGTGCTACACACTTGCTTCATTCTCACTTTGTCGCTGTTCATATTGATTTTGGGCCAATTTACGGCATTGTGGAAGGCTCGACTATTCTTGAAAAATAAAAACTCTGCTGGTTCGCAAGTCGAGTCGAATACGTGCGGAACATATAGTACATGGTCTATGATGATCGCCCATATCTCCGGTGGGAGTTCCGGTTGCATTGCATCGCAGGACATAGTCAGCGCCAAGCTGAGAACCACAGGAGGGGGGAACGTACCCCCTGTTTGTCGCGAAATCTGCGTGATGATGATAAAATTCCTCCAACGTGTAGTCCAAATATTACTTCATTTTAGAGATGAAAACACAAACTTGGGGAACAGCACTCTATAATGAGTGCAACCAGCAGAACCAACTGATTCGATAGACTCGTCCTACGCGCTAAAGTATGATGATGAGATAACAGTCCCTCCCGTTCATTCTCGGACACTCTTATGAATTTGCACCCAAAACTTCACATTATTCGTACCCAAGAATTGAACGAAACAAACTGAAGGAAATGACTCTAAGGCGAATACAAGAAGATTCTGACAAAAAGATTGATTGAATATGATCTGTAGAAATAGCAAGCCCAGAGACAAGAATGATCGAGAGAATTTGTTTCTCCAATCCACTCTCCGCCTCTGCTATTTCCTCTTATAGTCCCGCTTATCCCCAAATTCACCATAAAATCTTACTCCCCGGTCCTCCTGTTCCCTCAGAAATGCGATCCAGTCGACTCCCACTTCCCTACTTGAGGGAAATCCGGCGACTGTTTGAAGCTTCGCAGTAAGGGTGATCAAGTTGATGAACGCCAAATTAAAATCGTCACTGGACTGAACATGGGAGTAGAGATGCGCCAATGGGTGACTCTTTGGTGGTGCGTCAACCAGGGTCCACGAATGCGTAGACGCACCCAAGAGCTCCAGAGATCTGTGCTCCTCCCAAAACGACTGCGTCAAGGTCAGTTTCTTGTCGGGAGATAAGAGGAGTAAGGAGCGGATATTTTGAACGGGACCGGGAGTGTGAGAGGAAGTGTAAGGACTCGTGGGCTCTTGTTTAATATCGATGGAGATATGGCGGAGAGACGGGAACCACCACCGATCCAGTTCGCAAGACTCGGCGTCAAGGATGAGAATTTCGAGTAATGGAAGAGTTAAGGAACCTTCGACTCGATCTGCACGAATATCCAAGCATGTGAGAGAGCTAAACGATCGCTGAAGATCCCCAAGAACGTCGCTAGAAACCCGGTTAGAACGGGAGTCATACGTGAATGATCGAACGGCCTGCATGTCTGCTGCACGATCAAATATTGCGCTGAGCCGTCGGACGGGTCGCCACGGCGCGCCGAAACCCTCCATAATGGAGAGCGTCGAAAGCTGAGAAGTCGCATCTGGGATAACTAATAGATCTTCTAGTGTGCTTTCTGTCACCCCCTCCATCTTGACGGAAAATCCAATCTGAATGTCCATTCGCTTGGGCCTGATTCCAGGTACCAAGGAAAGGTTGTCGTAACTGCAGAGCCATCGCGTCGAATACCGACGAACAACCTGCGTTCTCCAGCTGCTACACACTTGCTTCATTATTGCCTCGCCTTTGTCGACTTCATAGTCGATTGAATCCGCGCTGTAGAAGAACCTTCGACTGGACTTGAAGGCTAGAAACTCTGTTGGCTCGCAAGTGGTGTCGAATATGTAAGGAACATGCATTACATGATCCATTATAATCGTCCAGATCTCCGGGGGGAGTTTGAACTTTGTATTCCACCGCCGACCGTGAAAGACGGACGCGTCGTGGAGGCGATTCATTAACCACTGCTCCAGCCGTAGTTGACGATGCGGATAGAGCGTTCGTACGCTTGGATTCCAGTAATGATGTGGAACTTCGTTGAGATCCAATGCGAATTTGAGCACCGAGAAGATGAAGATGAAATAGGTAAGAAGAATGCTGTGTGCTACATAATGGTTATATAAAATAAGGACGAATGATATGATGCTGGACCCCGGTATCATGAGTTTGAATAATGGTTTCCATCTCATGTCTGCGGGTCAGGGTCGGCTCCAAGTTGAAGAAATAAACACCAAGCAATGCGACGTATAGTTGTTCTTCATCCTGAGATGCCAAAATCTCACAATATGAATGTAAAATCTTGTTTATTTATAGTCTAGATTCGTACGGCGAACAGCTCGTAACGAGAAATACAATGAAACTCGATCAAAAAGTCAGTCGGATATCATCTGTAGCTATATCAACGAACTGGAGGGGAGAGATATGACACGGTGAAGGTATCGATCATGTCCTCGATGTCGCTGTCAACGAAACCGCATCATTAAATCTGCAAGGCCTTCAGCCTATACATTTGCGTGATAAAAAATATGAAGCTCAGCTGTGACACGATGGGGGTGAGAGGGCTCGAACCCCATATAGAAACAGAACTCGTATGCAAAAACCACACTGCGTTCACCGCACTCGAAATCCAGTCGAGCGCAGTCCTCCACCAGGAAGGCTCTGCT
>WSTO01000680.1:0-10438 GCA_019627685.1 Serendipita sp. 399 | reverse complement strand
CTCGAGGGATCTGCAAACAAACTCGGTGCAGGAGTGATTCAGCATTTGCCCTCCGGAGATGTCAACGTCTTATCGAATATACGGCATACATATATCACACCTCCAGGGGAAGGCTTTCTTCCCCGTGATACGGCTCTCCATCATCGACAGTGGGCTCTGAAAGTCATCAAAGACGCGATGGAGAAGGCAGAGGTCAAGATGCAAGATCTAGATTGTATATGCTACACCAAAGGTCAGCTTGTTCAAGAATTTCGTCTTTGTTCATGATCTCTTATCGACCCTCGAACCCATCAAACACAGGTCCTGGAATGGGTGCTCCGTTACAGAGCGTCGCGGTTGTCGCTCGCACACTCTCTTTGCTTTATAAGAAGCCGCTGGTAGGCGTAAATCATTGCGTCGGTCGTAAGTTTTCATTCCTTCACTATACTACTTATGGACTTGATTGTAGACATTGAGATGGGCCGTCAGATCACGGGTGCTTCTAATCCCATCGTACTGTACGTGTCTGGAGGGAATACTCAAGTCATTGCGTATTCTCGACAACGATACCGTATCTTTGGTGAAACCCTCGATATCGCAGTTGGAAACTGCTTGGATCGGTTTGCACGGGTCATAGGTCTTTCCAATGACCCCAGTCCTGGATATAATATCGAACTACTGGCTAGAACCGGAGGATCAGATGGGCATCGTCCACTGAGGCTGATTCCATTGCCATACGCAACAAAGGGGATGGACGTCAATCTATCTGGCATACTGACTGCTGCAGAAACGTTGACCCAGGACCCTCGTTTTCGAGCCAACCCAACTGAGGATGAACTCCGGGATGGATCCCTGGACATTTTCACACCCGCAGATCTCTGCTACAGTCTACAAGAGACGGCATTTGCCATGCTAGTCGAGATCACCGAACGAGCTATGGCACATGTAGGAAGCAAAGAAGTACTCATCGTGGGTGGCGTGGGATGTGAGTGAAAATTGCTTCCAATTTGCTTGTATTGATGACGATACAGGTAATGAGCGACTACAGGAGATGATGGGAATCATGGCAGCAGAGAGAGGGGGCAGTGTCTTCGCTACCGACGAAAGGTAGGCAGACGTCGCAATCGGGGTAACTCTCCTAATACAAAGCAGATTTTGCATCGACAACGGAATCATGATAGCCCAAGCTGGGTTGCTCAGTTACCGAATGGGCTTCCGTACCCGGTTGGAAGACAGCACCTGTACACAGAGGTATGTACGTTGTACTACATTCACAGGCTCCTCATGTAGCCGCAGGTTCCGTACGGATCAAGTCCATGTTACATGGAGGGCATGATACAAAGGAAAATACACGTATTTCGTTAAGGTAATGAAAACTCGGTGCATTTAGTGGCTTGTTACCTACATGATGATCCAGTCTGCTTCTAACCAATAAAATCTCCTTTTTGGCGCTAAATGAACGTTGTTCCGATTATTTGAGAATATCCGGCATAACGAGTGAGGGGTGAAAACCCTCTATAAAGCAAACTTCTTTCGACCCGACCGCATTTCTGACCTGTATCAAAATCCGCCTCAGGAAACCTCACACTTATCTTTGTTCTTTACCTGGTTCTCCTGGATCTGGTTTGGTGCCGACCCCGACTTCGTCCATCATCTTGGTGATCGCAATCGCCTCATATTCGCCGCTGAAGATCAGTTTAGTATGTCTCAAGGCATTGGAAACGTGAGTTTTGTGCCAGTTCGCTCTTTCAGCTTTGCTCAAATGCGTTTCATTCGCGCAACCCTTGTCTGCTCATAAAATCGAACACACCTTCGCTCAGCCTCGTTTAGCATATACACGGCTATGGCACCACGTCGACGCGTCGGGTCGAGTTCTTGGAAAGTTTGCGGGACGAATAGCTCAGGTCCTGATGGGCAAACATAAGCCCGTATGGCATCCAAGCAGTACGTTTTTTACATTTCGAATGGCAAACGACTTTCAATGTATCATGATCTTATTGCCATTCTCCAGTGGACAATGGGGACTACGTCGTTGTAACAAACGTACGCAAATTGATTGTGACAGGGAACAAGGCGGATCAACTGGTCTATCGGCATCACACGATGTATCCGGGTGGACTTCACGAGAGAAAGTACAAGGATCTGATGCGGAGAAAGCCTGACGAGGTATGTGCTTCTTCCAGTCGATGGCCCATAAGTTGCCGTCCTAATTTATTGACTGTGTAACCAGATCTTACGTTTAGCTGTCTCTGGGATGCTCCCGAAGAATAAGCTCCGTGATAGACGGATGGAAAGACTCAAGATATTCGAAGGGGATGCGGTCGAAGGGGGTTTGGAAGGCAACCTCGTCACATCATGGGGAGATCTGACAGAGTCGAGAGGAATCGTTTTCACCCCGAAGCCAAAAGCGGAACCAAGGCGGCCTTTAGAAGAGGCTAGTGCTGGGGATGTAGAATCGGAGAAACCATCCAACGTTGAGGAAGGCGGTCAGCATTCGATATCTTGATGTAAACTATAGGTATTAGAGCCGCTAATTCTTAGTTTGGTCTTCGATCTATCATTTGACCGGTGCATATCGAGGTAAAGCGTTGAATTGACAGAGCTCTAGTACGAATCTATCCAGGTCGGGTGCTGGAAAGCCAACGTTATGAGTCGTGAATTAATGTCCATCAGCAACCTCCTCGTAATGCCAAAACCAAGTGTAACGTGCTTCCAGCAACGATATTGAGCTCGGCGGCTGTCTTCTCATCCATCCTGGTGTATTCGAATCAGACACGTGGAATTGAGCGACAACAAAGAAATGGATACCCACATCTGGCGCCCAGAGAAGATCAGTCTTTGTTGTTGTGGTGGCACACCGGACTGTTCTTCGACTTTCTCCTTGATGCGGGAAATCTACTCGAGTGAGATGTAGATAGTGGATTCAATAAACGCAAATTTGGGAAAAGGAGAGACTGGAATGAGCCAACAAAGTTGAACGAGGGTGGCGGGTACAGACCTTGTCATCTGGATCGATATCAAGTTCGATCTACGTGCCCATGAGTTTGATATGATAGCAAGTTTGTGAAATAACGATAATTACCTCCTTTCCGGTCAAAGTCTGCGTTGTTCGCGTGAGTCAGCGCCTTTCAGCCACTCGAGCGACCCAAAGGGCACGATAGGAGTGAAAAGGAAACATACCTTGACTTTGATAATCATGTTGAAGGAGAGTTCAAAGGTGGTGAAAAATGCACTTGGTTGTGGCGAGAGTCCAGATTGCACACCATCGAGTTTGCAACCCGGCTGTGACCGAGGGTTTCTGCAGAGGCGCGCGTCTTTGACGCAACCATCCCATCAAAAAATTCACGGGAATTATTCTTTATTCGGGGCGCTATTCGAGTTTTCCGAACCCACAATGGCAGACGCCAATCTCCCTTCCCGTTTCGTCTCGCAAGCAGAGATCGACGAGACAAAGTCCAGAAGAGAAGAAGCTTGGAAATCTGCTTATGCTCGTATTGGTCAAGAACCTCCTAGGCAACAAGAGCCAGATACATACGACGGTCGAAGTCTTGCAGAGGTTCGTTGGCGTCGCTGATCTAACGCGCCCTCTTGGATGCTTACCGAGGCTGATCACGTTCATATAACAGAAACTAGCGGCGAACAAAGCAGCAAAGCAGGAAGAATATGAGAACGCGCACAAGCTGTCCGCGCAGTTCAGACCTCTTGATCCCGACGAAATCAACTTTTTGGATTCTGTGGCACTCAAGAAGTTCGAAGAAGAGCAAATTGTTAGGAAAGATGATGAAGAACAGCTAAAAGGCTTCAGAGCGTGCGGGTCTCGTTTCGTTCAAGGATGTGCAAAGTGTCGCTCATCGCTTTTAGGGCTCTCACGACACCATTTGGATAACACTCTGTTTCTCTGATGCTTTCATTTCAATGCTTACGTGACCACAACTCAACGACTGACCCATCTGGACCATCCTCTCCGCCACACTGGGGCCGGTTTCTGCTACACAGTGCAGTACAGGCACGCGACTCATCTCTCTCCGGCCCACCAGTGACGCTCTCTACCCAGACAAAAGATCAGCCGTCCACTACTCCCGCAAAGCCAGATCCCAAACCCGCAAATAAACCGAAGACGGCCAAGCCAGCACTCAAAGGCGTTGTTGTGGCTCGCAAGAGACCGAAACCAGCTGAATCTAGTGCTTCGAAGTCGAAACAAGGTCAAGAAGAAGGCCCTTCGGACCATAAAGGCGATTTGACGAGTAAAGCCTCACCGGACCCAAAAGAGGAAACCTCGGGAGGGGATCGGAAGCGCAGAAGAGTCGAATAACATATATGAGACTACTCAGACATGGATGTACTTCGTGGTCTCGTATATATGCTCATATACTAAACAAAGAGGTTCATAAACGTGGTTAAAGTACCTAAGTCCCGTCATCAATCTCATTATTTCGCAGAAAACATCTATTATAGGAAATATTCTACAATGTGCTGCACGAGTCAACCCTAAATAGGAGAAAGGGAACATGAGCAAGATCCATCTTTAGTCCTCCTTTCTGACTTGAGGGTTTGATGCAATACGCGGTGTCTTCCTCACACGAGGCGGAGGAGGTGATGCTAGCGCTTGGCTGAAGTCACCGAGGAAAGGGCTGGCTCTTCCAGAGGGTGAATACACTGTATTGCTCCCAACCAGACCTGGGGATGGTAACGAGTCGGCAGGATTATACGCTACTGTACCAGAGGTGCCGTTAATACCACCTGTTGGATACGCCATTCCTGAGCTTCCAAAATAAGTCGAAGTTTCTTGTTGTAAAGCTGGAGCGAGATCGGGGTCATCCGTGGAGAGGTGACGGGCACCAGGGAGTATGGACAAGACCGGATCCAATACTCTTTTGAGGAGAGATGAACGCTGACGCGGTTTTCGGCTTTCAGAATGCGCAGCTTGTGAACTAAAGCTATCAATTTGCGTTGGTAATGCGTTTTCGTTTGCGCTTAGACCTAAGAAAAGGAAGAGCGGAACAGCCCAGACACATAGAGCGAAAAAGGTGGCAATCTATTATTCAAATGAGATTAAGAACGGTGACGCTAATTCCCTTACTCACCTCGCCAAATCCCCTAACTCGCACTAGGCTAGCATTCTTGCCATAATTTCCGCTTCCTCTATAGCCATAAGTCTTCATTCTTTGCCGAGCCATGTTCGACTCGTGCGCGAAATAGTTGAAGAACAGAAAGTGGTCTATGAAGACCAAGATGCACGATAGAATGAAGAACGGGGACTTGAGTGAGATTAACGGCCATCTTGGAGTAATGTTTCTTGAGTAGATGAAATGACAGAATATGGAGAAGAAGAGGTGTGTGAGCGGGAGGCCGTCGAAGTAGAGAATGAGATGCAGAATAATAACAACCTGACAGTATTTAAGTAGAAGTTCATGTACGATGCAACCAAATTACCCATATCGCTCTTTGGCCGATTGTTTTGGCCATTCGTGGGTGTTCTTCGATACGTTCAGCGATCCAAAGTAAGCCGCTTGCTGTCGTCAAGCATGTTCTTTTCAGCAATCATGCAAAACCGAGTTTCTATAGCCATACCTAGACTTAGAGTAATAAAGATAAGCGCGGCCGCTGCCGCTAAATAGCTGAGAAGGTAGAGTAAACCCATATTTGGAGGGAAGCCGTTATAAATAATGGTCAAGTAGTACTTCTAGGTCAATATCAAGTACTCTCTCTAGCGAGAGACGAGATTTTGGAATATTTACTGGTGAACGACGTGACGTGGTTGTGGTCAACACTTGGACCCTTCAAGCATCGGCAACATGAGCAACTTAGAGAGTATGCCGCCGTTATATTACTTGGATGGTGTACTTATTCGTATTCTGCAGAAACTCTCTTTCAGCTAAAGGTAGGCCTTCGTAATGCATCGTGTGGCGGATGGATCGCTGAGCTGACTCGACAAGTTTACGGCGAAAACGCTCTCCAAGCAGTCAAATAAGGCCTTGAAAGATGAAAAGATGGAGAAGGCTCGTCTCAAGAAGGTATTGTGGGACCTCTGTAGCCGTTCGCAGCACTAATGTGCGGGTGCTCTCGGCAGGCGCTGACACAAGGCAACAACGACGGGGCACGAATATACGCTGCAAACGCTATCAGAAAGAAGAATGAGGCTCTTAATCTTCTCCGATTGGCGAGTAGGATCGACGCTGTGGCAAGCAGAGTGGAGACGGCGGTTACAATGAGATCCGTATGTGTCCTTTTCGCTTATCATCGAATCAATTTTCAATCCTCTTTGTATAGGTCACTGGAAACATGACGTCTGTGGTTCGTGGAATGGACAAGGCCATGGAAAGCATGAATCTGGAGAGGATATCCTTGGTTATGGACAAATTTGAATCTCAATTTGCAGACCTGGATGTACAGACGTCTTATATGGAGGACACGATGCAGTCTACGACCGCCGTCAGTACACCTCAAGACCAGATCGATGAGCTCATGCGCCAAACTGCTGAGGAGGTGCGTTTTTCTTAACGGAAATCAATCTTGGATCTTTCTCTAATGTCTCTCTGCAGGCAAATATCGAACTTCAACACAATCTTGGAGAACATAGCGCGAAGTTACCCGAACCGGGCATCGGTGAAACGAGGATAAGAGAGGAAAGCGGAGATCTAGCTGAGAGGCTTCGTGCATTGAGACCTGCTGTTTAAGCGTATAATGTCGACGACTCCAGGAACCGACATAGCCCAAGGATCTATATTTCTGTACGCATCCGGACCCTATATACTTAACTTAACTGCGATGCCAAACAACACGTATCGATCGTTGAGAGTGATTTTTGAATATGAAGGACAAGCTGGATAAACGAGAAATCATAAACATCGTACTCTAAAGGTCATGGTCCCTCCTACACCGAGAGATTTGCGACTTTTTGAGCTAGCTCATCGTCTATATCGTCTTCGAGTCCAGTGTTGGTACTGCTCCCAGCACCTTTAGCTCCTTTGCTCGAGGTCGCAGCGGAATTCGTCGGTTTCGCCACATCCTCGTCCGAGTCCTCATCCCAAGCTTCCTTTATCTTCGCCTCTAGCGCCTTTTGTTTATCCTCTTTTTTCTTCTCGGCTCTACGAGCGTTCTTCTTTGCGCTCTTCGAGACCGGTGCAGACCCCGCGTTCGTGGAGGCGGCGAGGCTACTGCTCGACGACGCAGTATCGGTTCCGGTGAAACTTATCGTTCCCGATGCGAGCGCTTCTAAGCTTCTACCACCACCACTAGTAGAAACGGTCGTGGGTTTTCTACCGCGTGAAGCAGCAGCTCGAGTTTCGGATGAAGGCGCGACCCAGCCTGGAATGTGGCCTCTTGGTAGCGCACTTGTTTCCGCTTGTTGTTGGCGAGATCCTTTGAATCGCGTGACGTCCTCTTGCGGAGTGAAACCTGGTCGGATTTTGATCTCTTTACGGACGCTAAGGATTCAAAGGGAAAGGCGTCAGATCACTCGCACGAGGACAGGAAAGACACTACAGGTAGCAAATATGTTCATAATAATCTCGTTTATTACCTTCCATCGGCTCGTCTGGTAGCTGGGACCACCCGATCCAGCGATTTTGGGTCGACGGCGATACCAGAAGCTGTTGTCTCGGGATAGAGATCAGGTAGTGGCATTATTTTCTTATTATTAGTTAGTTTTTTGGATTTTATGGATATCGGGGACGAGAGCGGGAGCGTTGCTCCAAAACGGGTGGGTGGTTCAAGTTGCCAGAACGGGCCAACGGGCGCTTCTCCACCGACCTCGTCAAAAAATTGGAAAGAGTGGCGAATGAACATAGCGAGCAAGAGCTACAAAGCCTACATAGATGAGCTAAGCTGTCGATGATCCTACTGTAGTGGCATTTTGGCACTTCTTCGTCGTTTGGTGGCGACCGATATTCTTGAAAGAAATTTCCTGCCCACTACGCATTTAGGAAGAGATATCAGAGATCACGATCATAAAGAATACATTCCCTCACCACTTCGCGCAGATCACTTTCTTTTTCGACGTCCTTTCGTGAGTATCCTTGACAGTTGATGCGTGGAATCGCTGGCCGCTGAGTCGGTGATATAGTGGCCGCTCTCATAACAAGGTAACTGGACATACCATCCACATGAAACTGATTTACATTCGTAAGGCATAATATTCAGATGTTTGTTGATATGGTCCTTAAATCTGTCCCGGCGTGAGCGTGCCATGTTGCAACGACCTTTGGATCCGCTGTGCAATCCACAGGTGAGCATTCCGCCCGAGGAATCTACACTGAACTGATCGAGAACCCCCATCTGGTCCAAGTCTACGGCATTGCGGTCCGTATGGCTGAGGATGCCCGCAATTATCGCCTGAAGGCTCGGGTCACTGGGCGCAAGGTCAGCAGCTTCTGCTTGAGAGAGAAGTCCTGTAGTTGGAACGACGTCGGAATCATCGTCGGAGGAGTCTTCAGGCGAGTGGGACGACCCGGATCCGTCCACGGGGGACGGCTCTTGCTGCTCGTACTGCGAATAACCGTCCTGGCCATCCGTTAGAGCTAATGATAGAAAAAAGAACGCTAAGCAAAGCCAGGCACGGGGCATGAGGATACGATTCTACTCGCCTTCGATAGCGTCGATTTCCGTGTTGGGGTTGAAGAACGCCATCTGTTGAGAGAGAGGGTTGTTACAGTAAGGAAGATACAAGAATCTGTCGTTCTTAAATAGGCAGAGAGTTAATTCAAGTGCACGAACATACGAGTGGACGTTTGTTCCTGTTCTCTCTTCGCTATTGGAGCTGTTATTTGCACGAGGCTGGTTCATGAAACCAGCTACCGATATCCACCGGACCATGGAGCTTCTTGGTTTGTATTTGATAAGTAGCTAATAGTGAAACTGCCGTTTTCAGGGTATGAAAGACGCTGTGGAGCTCGGCCTGCCTGACAGCAACGCAGAGCCCATTTCCGCGAGGCTACCTGCATCCATAGCAATTTTTTCTTCCGTTTTACGTGACTTGTCATGGAATCAAAAGTGCTTTGGCACCCTGAATCCGCCGCAGATGAATTTGGGAGAATATACAGCGGTCTCAGCGTTTCAGGATGAAAAGCAGGGACAGAAGTCCACGGTATCACGCACCTACAAATTTATTATTGTAAATATGCTCGACCAGCTCAGTGGGGCCGAGAAGCAGCTGGTTAGCTGGGGGAGAGGGAGGAGAATTAGTGACGGTATATGCAAGAAGGGGGGCAGAATTCTATTCCGGAGCTGCTTCGAATTTGGTTAGGACCAGCTCTGCTCGTAAACCCTAATATTATTAACAAGGACGACGGGAACGAGTGGACCTCATGTAATCCAATCGATCAGTGGATGTAGGCTGGGGCTGGTTCGTAAATCCCCCTTTGACTCTCTCATGAAATACGTCATCGCATTTCTGACAATTCTGGCCTGTTTGACGGCGGCGGCGTCCCCAGTCCTCGGCGGCGTTGGTTAGGGGGGGGTGCACGCTTGAGTATCGAGACCGCTCCTAAGAGCTGAAACATCCGAAGGTTTTTAAAACGAGTGATCGGGATATCGAGTGAACGTGGGAAATTTGTATAGAATTGAATTGGGCTCACCCATGCCTGTGAAAGCGGTCTCGTATGATGAACGGCAATGCTCCCAACGTAGATACGAGCAATTCCTTGGAAAAACGTTAATCAAATATTTGAATCAGAACTCGATAATGGCCCCTGACCTGGAACTTCACGAAAGGACGCCACACGTATGAACAGGGCGTGAGGCTTCTATCCTGATCCTTTTTGACAGGCTAAATGGTGGTTATGCCGTGTCAAATTATCATTGGATGAATCCCCAGTAAGCTGAGGTTGTAGCGGCCTCACGAACCTTGTGAATTTCGAACTCGTGACTCGTAAATGGGGATGGCGAGCGACAGTTGGAGAATATCTGCAAAAAGGCCCGCTATATCACTCAATTAATTACGTTTCACGTGGGCGGAATGAAGTACTTGCATCAGAATCTCTAGCGGAGGGTGTTCAACAATAGCTGAGGCTCGACACCCCAAGAGAGTCTGGTTTGCCATCTGACAGTCACGTTACAGCATAATTTGGGCGCGATACGACTTCTTCAGGATGAATGAGGTGAGCCATGCGTGCTAGGCGTGCCGTTAAACGTGGTTGGGGTTCACGGCGACGAGATGTTTACCTAGCCATGGTGGTCCTCTTGGGCGAGAATGCCCACAAAAGGATGCCATCAATGCATCGAAAATATAGAACTACATTCTGGACGATGCATCTTCATCTTCCTTGGAAGGCGTCGTGACGGAGAGGAACAGGTTTGGGAGCATATAATTCAGTCTGTATTAGGACTTTGGGACAAAAATTACAAGTTAAGCGGTCTCCGACAAGAGAAACATCAGAAGCGATCAGAAGTGTCTCATCGAGGCCTCAAAACGGCGAAATAGTCGGAAGCCACGAGACCAACCTCTGTTCTCCCCCAACTG
>WSTO01000679.1:0-10457 GCA_019627685.1 Serendipita sp. 399 | reverse complement strand
CTTGTTCCCTTCGCCTCTGGCGACTGCCACAGCCAGCAGCGCCATCGTCAAAGTTGACGCCGACCGTTCCAGGCCTTCATGAGCCGTTCGTCCTCCATGAATCCAGTAAAACAGCTACAAAAGCTACGACACAAATTTCAAAATTTATCTCTCAAGGGGCGAACCGTGGATCGGCCAAGGTCGGATCCAAATCCAACGAGCGAGGATGCAAGCACAGCGGCCAGCGAATCGGTTGCGTCCCTCAAGGAACGGCTAGGACCTCAAGAAGAGAAATACGAACTCGATTCGAGTAAAATAAAACCGGTTTTCAACATTCCGACTAAATACACGACCCATGTTCGAATAACAGCGGATATTCCAAGCAGTCCACTTTCGGGACGATTGCCTCGGTCACACGTCCACGGATTGACGTGGCTTTCATTAAAGAAAGATGATTTGGTTGAAGTATGGGGCCGTTGGG
The DNA here is from genome assembly GCA_019627685.1 of Serendipita sp. 399. Taxonomy (NCBI): domain Eukaryota; kingdom Fungi; phylum Basidiomycota; class Agaricomycetes; order Sebacinales; family Serendipitaceae; genus Serendipita; species Serendipita sp. 399. Next base: position 9,997 of record WSTO01000679.1, on the reverse strand, counting down.
AAGGTGGATATTGGCTTGGGGCACTTGAAGGAGCGATGGGCCTATTCCCAATAGACGAACGAACGGTAATATACTTCAAATTCAGTTCATATGACTCCTAATACGAACTAATATCTCAATTTTGGTTAGGAACCGGTACTTGGGGAACGAGTTCGCGCAATCTGGTCGCGGGCGGGGGCAACGGATGACTCTGAGCTGTCCATCCAGGCGAATCAAATCATAGAAGTGCTGGAAAGGCTTTCAAACTGGTGGATACTTGGTCGCTATTACCCAAGTGATGGAAGCGGAGAACCGCTTGTCGGGAAAGTCCCGGTTCAGTACGTGGTAAGCACGTAGAAATCCGTCTAACATACTGAAAATGAAACGGGAATTCGATTTCAGGAACCTATACCAACCGATGGTTACAAGGATGACGACATGGGTACAGCAGAAACCATGATTTCCCCGTACCCTAATAAATGGGTCAGAACACCAGGGCTAAAAGTCCGTGTCACTACCACTCGTAAAGCCCAAAACAAAAGCGACATAGACTTAGCGGAAGGGGAACTCATCGAGGTCGAAATGAGATTGGGTACTACGTGGTACTACGGTCACATTGGGGATCGTTACGGCATCGTCCCCCATCGACTCGTTACGGAGGTAAGAAAGAGATATTTACCTGTTTTTGGTGCGAATTTCATAAAATACTAGAACCTCGACCGATGGAGCCCCTTAAACATGCTCGTCGCTTCGTCGTCGCCATCGTTAGCTCGACCACTTCCACCGTGTCCTACCGAATTATGGAGGATAGCCTCGCCGTCAGGCCGCTTAACATCCTCTACTTCTGCGTCTGCTGGCTGCGCTAGGTCAGTGCCACTCCTCATTTCGGTATCGAAGGAGTATTGATTACCATAAGACCGCTGGATATCTTCCCGCTTTTCGACGCCCCCACTCGATATACGACCTATGTTAGAGCTATAGATGCCATCTCTGGTAATTTCCCCAATATTGGAGAAATTTACGGTGTCAACGGCTTGAGGGTGAAGAAGGGCGAAGTATTTGAGATATGGGAACGATGGAATGGTGATTACTGGCTCGGCTCAATCAACGGTTGGTGTGGACTGGTCCCTATTGATTCAAGAACTGTGAGCTCCATATCCTCTCTCTCTCTCTCCAAAGGATCTCACTGTAGTCTTAGGTGCCATTGGTCGGTAGTCAAGTTCGGGCGATGTGGGCTAGGACGGCAACCAACTCTGACGAACTCTCGTTTGAAGCTGGTCAGATCATAGACGTCGTTACTCAGTTGAGCAACTGGTGGATAATGGGTGAATATGAGACTCCTGGTGTGGAAGGAGGACCCAGTCAACGGCGTCAAGGCATAGTTCCTTTCAACTATGTGGTGAGTTTCGACGTGCAAATGAGGTCATTCGAAGGTATTGAACGATCCCTACTCTGGTAGGAGTCCGTCCCTCCCGAAGGTCTCGACGATAATATCTGTCGAATATCCGTCCATACGTCCTCTGGGGACCCTTCGACACGATGGATACGCACGCCTGGGCTCCAAGTTAGGGCACAATGGAGTTACAAAGCGCCCAAGGAGAGTGATATGGACCTGAAAGCAGGAGAGATCATCAACGTCACGAGGAAATGGAGCGATACCTGGTTCTATGGATATGCGAATGAGAGGGTCGGTCGGTTCCCGGCTAAATACGTTACGGAGGTGGGTATCAATCTCAATTCTCTACTCTTTCCTATGATTATAGTTGACGATGTGATACCCTAATAGGATCTCAATCGGGTCGTCTACGTACGCAAGCGGCCTCCACACTCGCGATTTTATGTTCGTGCACGATACGACTATACTCCCGCGGCGGAGAAGCGAATGACGCTCATCAAGAACGAAATTATCGAGATATTGTGGATACTGAGCAGCAACTGGTACGAAGGCAGATCACTTGATGGAAAGCGGAAGGGCTCAGTCCCCGCCACGTTTGTGAGAGAGATACGCAATGGACACGACGATTGGTAATTACTGAACCTTTCTCGAGCCACTTTTCCTTGCTTTCATCTCAGGGTCGCCGATATCACAACGCGACTAAGGTATATTTGTATTCCATGGACCTTCACCTTTTTGTATTTGAAGATACATAGTCCGGTTCACTTGATTGATTCCATATCGCATTCTCGTGGTCATTTTGTCGCGTTCCGTATCCGTATCGAGTGAGCCCTTCAGTTCAGGACGTTCCATCTCTTCGATGATTCATCGGAAGAGGACCACTTACGGTGCCTCGGGAGCGGTCGATCGATTCCAATATCCCACTTGCTACGGATATCAGAGAGAATTTTATCCGTATTCTATGCGTAGCAATTAGACGACCCGGGAAAAAAATGTGAGGGGACACGAGAATCACCTTTGCGTGCGTAATGGCCTCTGCACCATCCTTGATATTCACGTCATTGGTATGCCTCCACAATTTGTGGAAGAACATGTATTCAGGCGTATGCGACTTGATCACAGTTGCAATCAACTGTCGAGGCATCCGTCCTGCGGCCCAGTTAAAGTATGCTATGGGAGTAGTAACACACAGCCAACTCACCCCTATAGCGTCTGATCACGTCCTCTCCAAGTGGTAAGATTGGTGTCGGAAGATTAACCAATAGGAACTGTAATCGTCGTTAACGGCGCCGCGAGGATTGAAAGCATTCCCATACTCCAAGTAACCAGCCTTTTGTCGCGTAATTTTCATGGCGACTGGGATGGCTGACGATGTGTAGAGGATCAAAATTGGAATCCCATTTGTCCCACAGCTCCTCTAACTTGAACCCCGCAAGTATACACTTCTCGACTGACATCTCGCTGGGAATCGCCGGGGTAAAAATAGGCTAGGGTAGCTTCTCGTTAAGTTTCGGTTAGGTGTGGTTTGCTATGGCTTACCGGAGGAGGCGACGACGGTGTATGGATCGGTTCGAGAATCTGTCGACCGACGGTGCCACTGATAGAGTCGATCGGCGAGCCGAAGATAGGGCTGGAGTCGCTTCCACCCCGTAGGTAGTTAAAGTACTTGGTCTTATTGAACGGACCGCGAAGCTCGCCATCGTCTCTGATATCAAAGAGTGTTGGACTCTGGGGTATACTATCCAACACCTCAGAGTAATCTTGAAGAATAGAGTGGATCGCCATAATCTGTGAACTGCAATCGATAAGGATGAGAAATCACGATGATGAGACGAATTAGCCTCACTCCTTATGGAGGATACCAAAGATAGTTTGGATTGCGGAGTATCGCTTCTGGTGATGGCGCCTAAGACTCTGGGGAATCGTCAATTGATGCGTGAGTGACAGTATAATCGTCGCTGACATCTTGTTTGTTGACATAGTAGGAGAAGGCATTGTCCTTCTCCGCATTTAACCGGTTCACAGTGACTCTGTAATCGAGATCTGTCGTAGTGAGCTAAAGCTCGGGCATGTTTCATCCAACGTACCTTCTTGGGGTAGCCTCAAATCCAGCCATGAATGAGCAGAGCGTACAGAGCCCCAGAATTCCTCGAAACTCATAGATGTTCTCGCCGCCACTTCGGCCACCGCGCATTTGTGCTCCAATTCCTCCACTTGATTGACGAGTTTCTGAAACGTATTCCACTCCTGACAGTAAAAAATGAGCTTAAACCTCTTGTCGGATCATATTTACCGAAGAATAAGGAAGGTCGCTGATCGCTGCCGTGGCTCCTTTCAACTCTACGGCACGCTGGGTCGTTTCTTGAGTGAAACAATGAGTACAATAGTCTCATTACGTGTTAAGAGAGCTTTAATTACCACTATAGAGTGCCGATTCCACGGCACTGGCGAGCCGGTTCGCCCCTGTATGTTCCGTGTCTGTGCGAAAGGAGTCTCGAATTCCCTTGAGATATTGAACGCTTCGTTTCTGTTTATATCATCAGAAATACAGAATACCGTTTGTGACTTACTCCTGCTCCTCTCGAATACACCTGAGTATTGGACTGATCGTCAGACTGACGATATTCGGTACGCCTCGAGAAGAGATGGCGCCTACCGTTCGCGTGCCAGCGTCTCCAAAGCATCCAACTCTTTGGACTCGTTGATCAGAGCCTGTAACAAGTTTCCGAGCCCAATTTGTTTCGGCATGAAGCAGAGGTTCCGGTGCAAGTTTGCCTGACGGTTGTGAACCAGGAGAATGGCCGAGTTTCCCAACGTGCGCTGATTTGTACACAACCTGGAGCACTTGCTATCGTCCGCCCAACAATGTGACGAGAAAAACGCATCGTTACATCTGAAAAATTCCTACAAATTCCTAAAGGGTTCGTAGCTTGAGGCCTGGACGGTGATTTCTCTCGTTGATACGAGATTTGGTTGATCCGATGGAAATAAAACAACAGAAAATGGTAGCCATGAAGTAGAAGATGCTCTTGAAAGGGTTTTTGGACTTTGAGCTGACGTTGTGGCAGATCGAAACAGTCGAATACAAAGCAAGCTCCGTTTTGGTTCCGGCCCTCATCGCCGCCACAGCCTCTCGCTACTGCCGACCAGATTGAAAGGACCAATGATAAGGAGGCAACGTACAGTTGCTCAAGTATCTTTGGACATATCGTTGGGCTACTTCGTCAACTGTCACTTGAGGAAACGCTCTTCTACGAACATGCTCTGTCTAGAAGGATGAATGGCAAAAACCTCAGCCCCTACAACGCGTCTTGCTGGCTCCTATATTCGTTTCCGTTTGCGTATTACCGTCATCGTTGTGTTAACCGGTTTGATGCGAAGCGGGTTTTGCAGGGGTGACAGGGAACATTGGCGAAAATGCCGCACCAAGTTGGCTTATTAGACTAAAATTCGGACCAGTAACACGAGGAACTACATGTATGCGTGCCTTGCGTCAACCTCTCTGCAGTCCATCGCCATTGTGACCTTTGTAAGGGGTTCGCTCCGATTCTCGCCTGAAAAGCGCAACCTGAGAGCTATCAAAATCGGCATTTACCCTTAATAGCGACTATGTGTACCAGCCGATCTATCCAACGATCCAGTAAGAAGGAAGTAGGTCCCGGAACTACTTGAAGCGCGTGTTGCCCCTCCTTCCCTTCTCTAGCTTCTCTGTGTCTTGACCGCGCGAGTTGTGCACTTGATCTGTCATCGAACAAGGGCACATTGTCACATACATGCCGAGTTATTCTGCGCCATTATTAGCTATTGCTTCCTAGCTCGAATGGAAGAAAAGTTAGTCTAACGTGTCAAGATCTATCAGTTATTCCCAGCCACTGCTCCGTAATGTCAATGCATCGCCCCGACCAGATCGAGTTCCAGCAAAGAAATTATACGGTATTAAAACCTGTTCACGTTCTAAAGTCGGCGATCGGTTCCGTCATCCGAGATCGGATCTTCTTGCTGCCTCTTTTTTTCCAAGTCAACGCTGGTCCAGTTCTTAGGCTTTCATTGCTGGTTCAGGGCCCAGCCATACATACTGCCAGGCGGTATGTGCGTGTCGCTTTCGGCGTCCTTAGCTGGTTACCGCGGTTCGAGTCCAGCTCATATTTTTAGGGTTCTCTCAGGCTTTTTTGATGCGAAACGAGGCTGCACAGACAATGAGTCTGATCCTTCCTCAAAGAGCAGTTGATCCATTGTATATATTCAGAGTAGTCTGATCCGCCACTACTGCAGCGAACGCCATAAATTGCACCCAATTACCCAGTTAGTCCAAGTATCACCTACACGAACGCGGTAGTGCCCAAAGTCTCCCTCAAGCAATCCCTCCACGTAATTTCCCACCAATCTTCCATAGCCTTATCTTCAATAGACCAGCAATAAGGGTGAAATAGACGTTGGTATGTCGAAAATTATCACATCGCTCTCGGATTCTGGTTTAGTGTGTATACCCTTCATAACATAACGGGTGCCTTTACTTCCCAGCCATCAAATCGAATCAATTTATTATGTATACGACGCGAAATAGGTCGTACGAGAGTGTTCGTGGATCATTTTATGGAGATGATCCTGCGGAGCCCAAGGAAGAGACGCCTATCTGGATCTATTACGTCGAGAAGGGCCAGCTTTTTGATGCAGAGTTCGTTAGAGGAATAAAAAATACAGTGGATTTTCTTCTCCTTTTTGTACGCCTTTTCTTCTCTCATTTCTCATCCGATCGGACGGAGACTGACACGTGACTAGGCCGGTTTTTTCTCCGCTGTCGTATCGGCTTTCATCACCCAGAGCTATCCAATGCTTAAGCCTGATAGCGTGGATATTCTAAATTCCATTTTACAAGAGCTAAGGCAGCCGGGGAGTCCAACGAAGCCTTTCATTGTCCCAAACTACGCTATTCGCGTGAACTGCTTCCTCATTATCGGTCTCTTCGTCAGTATACTAGTAGCTATGGTTAGCATTCTCGTCAAGCAGTGGATGAGAAGCTACCAGAGTGACTTATCCGGCATATCTTCTCCTCATTTACGTGCTCGGATCCGTCATTTTCGCTACAACGGCGCTAAGCGATGGCATCTTTCCAGTATTGTTGGATTTCTTTCTGTTCTCATGCATTTTTCTATGTTTATCTCAGCTGTTGCAATCATCGACCTTCTCCTAACCATCTCCCCTATAGTTGGACGGGTCACTTTGTCATTATTTGCTGTTGGGACGCCACTCTTCGTTACTACGATACTCCTCCCCTTATTCGCGCTCGACGCTCCATTCCGTACTCCATTTTCGGACTCAGTCATTCGCGCTCTTCGATTCATGAAGGGGCGTGTTCATTTATCACGAGCCTTCAAGCGTTCACACGGGGCCAACAACATCGAGACTAGCCTAGAAGACCAAGTAGGGATATACGAAATGGGGGTATGTGAAGCCAGCGACCTGGTTTGCACTCGAATCGACCTCGACTTTGAGATTCTTTGTCACCTTCTTAAAATTGCCAACAAAGCCACGGAGCGGTGGCTCCTGGACAAGTGCTTCGAAAAGCTCCCTAAACTAGAGCGGCAAGACCCGGAGATGATTCTACAAAGAGAAATCATCCTCGAGGTGTATATCTTCCTTGCCAAGGGATGTATCACCACTCAAGGGTCGAAAAAAGAGATCAACCCAGATCGTCTTCTACGCGCTAGACTACTCTGTAACTTCATCGCGTGGTTCCTATCCCTTCCCCGTACGACTCCAACCCGCCTTCAGCTCCAGCAGAGACTGAAAAGGAGCTTCGATCCTATGGAGTTGCCGAGGGCCCTCGTTGGCGATACTTCCGTCGCTAGTATACATCTGGCACTCACTGCTCAGGCCCGCATCGAGCATCTGATCGAACAAGAAAGCGGCGATGGGCAATGTACAGTATGCGCAAAGGCGACGGACAACCTGTTAAATGCTCAATACCCAGATCAAAGGAAACAGGTCATCACCTCGTTTATCCTCACACACTCCGACTGCATATTGTTCCATGCAAAGTCGAGTACTGGCGCACCGGCGGCATCCGAACGCACATCCATGTGTGCCGGTTCGTTAAGGGATCTCAATAGTATGTTCCAAGGAATGTCGCCTGTATCTCAAAAAGAAAAGACGGAGTGGGTGAAGTCGGTCAAGCAACGAAGTGAGAAGACCAAGGACGCCACGTTGAGGTCGAGCTGGTTCGACGAGCTCTTGAAGATCGTAGAACGCGTCGAAACGGTCAGCAATAGCGCAAGAAGAAAGCCCTCACCAGTTCCCAACCCGGGTCTCTCCGGCTCTGCTGGCATCGGAGCAGGTCTCCCTGAGTTCCCAGGTGGCAGAAATAGTGCCTTCGCTTTTGGCTCTCAACCGGGTTCTCCCTCCAGCCTGAGAACGGAGAGTGGACGAGGGATCTCCTCTGGTTCGGACATTAAAATCACAATCAATCTGCCCTCGCAAAGTGACTTAAGTGTTCCCATCGCGGATCATCCAGCACCCTCCCTGCCTCCCGCTTTCCCACCACCACACGACGGCCCTTTAGGCCAATAGAATCACTATCCTCGTGTCGCTCGTGTCAGCCTTCTATCAGTCCTCAGTTATGACGTCTTGAATTTGCTTTATGTAGCAGGCAGCAACTATTATTTCCGTATGACTATTTCATCTATTTGTTCTCCTACACGTCACGAGAAATATGTATCAAACATCATCAAATTGACCCATAATCATCAATTTTTTCGTATATGAGTACACTTTTAGCCGCTAGAAAGGAGCTTGGCTCATATTTCATATCATTCACCGCAATACACAAATAGAAAAAGCTGTGAATGGAGGGTGTTCAGAGGCTTGTACTGGTTGAGGACCAGGTAATTGAGACGAGCTAAACGGTTGGTCATGCGTGCACCGAGAAGCATATAGCTTTGATTGGGATTGGGTCTCTTAGCCGTGAGGACGTTAGAGGTTGGCTTATAACTGTGGTTTCTTCATGACCGGATTGACTGTAGTAAGCAATAACGCCTTTGCGCTCCACAAGCTGAACAGGAACTAGATGAATGAATTGAACTCAATATTTAGAACAAGTCCAAATTATCTTTTTGTCGACGACCTCGTCGATGATTTATGTAGGCATGTTGTGGTTGCTGTCGAAACTTGAACGCAACCATGTCCAGTTGACCACTGTCATATTGCAAGGCCACCTATTCGAGAATCCTCTTCAATCCCATATGTGAACGAAGCCATATTCGATTCTTCGGACTGCTTTACGGAGTTGCTGGTTGGAAATAACCTTTTGCTGCAGGCTGGTCCGTAGGACGTAGGAGCTTCCCAGACCAGTTTTGATCAGTATTCAACGCGTGTTACGCCCTCCACCTGGTCCTTACTGGCAAATACGGCCATGGCATATCGTGCGACAAAGAAGCACGAGAAAAAAGAGACCATAATCCTTGCATTTGACATTGGAACAACGCATAGTCAGCGTTTCTTTATCGCCATTCCGCTCTAATACTGAGATTCGATGCGATAGGCGCTGTGTCATTCTCCTATGCGTACCCTGGAGAGTTTCCGGATGTTCGATCCGTGGGTAGATACGAATAAACGCAGCTTCCATGTTTGAAACGACTGATCGCTAGGTCGTCAAATGGCCAGGACAGCCAGAGGCGAGCGGTGATTCAAAGGTTAGTCGGAAAGCCGGCATCCAAAGGGATTACGAATTGAAGGTTTAATACAGATCCCCACTATTGTGGCCTATCAAGGTGGGGAAGCAAAGGAATTTGGAGCAGAAGCACGCGAACACCTCGACAACGACGAATATGAAATTGCACGTTGGTTCAAGGTATCTAATTTCGAATCCGAGATAAGCTCGCATTAAAGTCTTGTTCGTAGCTTCATCTTCACCCAGAGTCGATGAAATCCAGGCAGTTTTCGACTGGGCTCGAAGAGCTGGAAATACCTCCCCTTCCCCTTGGAGTCACACTCTCTCAATTGTATGCCGATTTCATACGGTACATCTACAAGGAGACAAAAGAGTTCTTCGTTAACAATACCCCGAATGGACAATTTGTCTGGAGCCGACTTGAAGGTCGAATGCCGATTATTTTCTGCACACCAAACGGCTGGGATATGTCCGAACACGCGTTCCTCAGAAAAGCTGCCATTCGAGCGGGAATCGTCACCGATTCCGCTGCAAACGATCGACTCTTGTTCATCACCGAGGGAGAAGCATCGGTTCACTATTCGCTTGCGCATACCAAAACTGCGGAATGGCTCAAAGAAGGCACGATATTTGCGGTAACGGATGCGGGCGGGTCTACGGTCGATAGCACGCTCTATCGGTGTCGACGTGAGAGGCCGTTGGTACTGGAAGAAGTATGCGCGAGCGCCTGTGTCCAAGCTGGAGGCGTTTACGTCGACCGTGCCATGGAAGATATACTGAGGCACAAGCTAGTGAACTCCACTTATAGTGATGCAGAAACGATCTCCCTGATGGCTCGGCAATTTGAACAAAAGGTGCGGTTACAACAGGCTAATTTATTTTTACTAAGTCCCGGTAGACAAAGCGGGTGTTTGATGGTAGTCAAGAATCGAATCTTATTCATTTCGGATCGCCTA
>WSTO01000677.1:0-10463 GCA_019627685.1 Serendipita sp. 399 | reverse complement strand
CAGAATAAGGAGTAGAAGAAGGAAGGTGAGGACGTCGTACTCCTCCATTCTCCCTGCCTCCACTGCTGCTGCTGCTGCTGTTATGAGGAAGAGGATGATTGAAATTGACGTCGTCAAGAGGATAAAGAGGAGGGACATTAGCATTATTCGTCGTCGTCATTCTCTCATCATCGTCATCATCAACGTTGTATACCAATGGGCGATGGAGGTTCTCCTTCTCCTGTTGCTGAATGTCCTCTTCCAACGAATCCCTCTTTTTCCGTCGTCTCTTTCGCGTAAAAGGCGGTTGGAGAGGATCTGGATTGCGAATGGGAGATGAAGCATATCCGCTCTGCCGACCCTCTGCTACCATCCCTATTGCCGGTGGTGGTCCTCGGGCCTTCTGCCGCCTCTGCTCGACATCGTCTTCGTCATCGACGAGGGGGGAGACGGCATCTTCCTCATATGGATGATAATTATTATTATCGTTGTCGTATGCTTGACCTTGAGAGATTCTACGACGACTATGGTTGGTCTCCCGATACATCCGCTGCCAACCCACTACTGCTGCTTCCTCTTCGTCTACTTCTTCTCCTACTACTGCTGCTTCGTTTCCTGTGTCGTCGTGATCGGTCCGTGACAGAAAGGAAGGAGGGAGAGTCGTGGTCGTGGTCCAAGGTTGAAGGGGAGTAGAAGACGATGGCGGCCGAGAGTGGTTTCGATCACGATCAAAAAGTAAAGGGTGGTGGTGGTTGCCTTCTTCCGTTCTTGCAAGGGTCTCTGAATGATGATCGATTTCGACGACGACGACGGATTGGGAGGGTAGATGAATGGATTCGGACGATTTGCCTTTTTCACTCTTCCTCCTTCCGTCCTTTTCATTCGACCCCGCCAAGCTGGTCTCTTCATCTTCATTTCCTTCTCGCCGTTGTTGTTGTTGTTGGTCGTATTGCTGATGATAGTGGTGTGATTGAGGCAGGTTTCCCCTCCGCCAATCCTCCGCTCTTCTCCCTCGCTCAACATCATCCTCACCATGTCCGCCTCTGCTACCACTAGTACGCCTAGTCGACGTTGAAGACCGGTCCCGATTGGGGTTAGTACGCGAACGAGAACGTCGAGAACGAGAAGAAGAGGGAGCGTCGACAGGATTTGACAATGTCAAATGCCCACTACCAACACCACCACTACAACTCGTCGACGACGACGACGACATTGACGGCGGCGGCGGCACCGAAGTTATTGTCGCCGCTGTTGCTGTTGTCGACTGCACTACACTATTACTCGGTCGGTTATGGTCCTCGATATTGGGAGTCGACGAGGACGGTCCTTCCATCCGATTCTCCTCGACCACTCCAGTCGTTTCTACCCGTGCCTCTTCCTCTTCATCTCCACTGGGAGACGTCGTCCCACTCGTAGTCGTCGTGGAGCCCTCTCGACTCTCACTTCTCGGTCCAAAGAGCGCGTTATGTAGATATACAGCAGCCATTCTACTACCCAAATGCAAAGACAGAAAGTAAAGGAGCGTATCCTATGTCCGTAAGCTAAGTAGCCGATTGTTACGTGTATACGCGTGTGTGTGTCCGTTATTGAGGTCACCAAACGATGTACTAAAGAGACAAATGTCCGCGATTCGACCAAGCCAAATGGAACCTAGCTAAAAGAACGGGAAGGGGAAAGGGAAGAGAAATAATGATCAGCGTTTCCAGATCTCTCTCTCTCTCTGTGTTCTCTCTGTGTATGATGGAACAAAAAAGGAGTGTGAGCGTCGTCGAGCGAGCGTGCGTGCGTGCGTGCGTGGGCGAAGTGGGCGCGTATGTCGGATGCCGGTCGTCGGTCGAAAGTATGCACAGGAGCGAATGAGCGTCGCGAGCCAACGAACGAACGAACGAAAGAGGGAGAAAGAGAGAAAGAGGGAGGGAGAGAAAGAGAGGAACAAAGCGTATGTCAGCCAAAGTTGTCAAGAGAAAGGAGGCGCAAAATGGAATAGTCAGTCAGTCGCTCTCGCTCGCTCGCTCGACAGGACAGGTCGCCACGCCTCGTGCCCTATGCACGCTTGCGCTTTTGCACCTTGGATTCGCTTCTAGACGGACGCTCCACATTGCCCACATTGCACACACAACTCACTAGTCGCAAAATTTACAATTTTCTTCGCAAAATATCCCCTTCTCTTCCCGTGATTCGCGCGCGTTCCCACAGGATGCCAGAATATCACCTTTCAACGATCGCTACTAGCACACAGTGATGAATGGTATTGGAATGTGCGTTTGGATGTGTGTGTATGGTGTGTCCAGATGGAACCAGTGAAGGTGACAACGGACAGCTTGCAGCGGCGAGTGCGCGAGTGAGTGGTGTATTGCAACAACCGAATGCGTTTGAACACAAAATGGATTGGACGAGGAATTATTTGATTGGTCGGTTTAGTTGGGGTGATGTTGGGTGAGCAAGAGAGGTCAGCACTCTCGACTCGAAGGAAAGGCCAAAGGACTTTCTCTCCTCGAATCCTCCCCATCCGACAAAAGTGCGTCCTTATATATATACAAAGCGTGTACATCTCAAGTAGTAGGAGCCCTACGAATTCCCAAACAAACGTCTTGTCCAAAATGTGACTCTATCATCTCTCTCTATAGGCATGATGAGAGAGGAAAAAAAAAACAGAGTGTGATTATTCTCCGTTCGGTTTTTCTCCAAATCAGTCCATATGAGCTAACCATATATATTCTCTATTCCCCAGTCTCCCCCTTCGGGTTCCCACCACTGACAGACAGGACACACGGACAGCTGCACTGACTTGCCCAAACCTGCATGTGTGCGTGCAAGTTCGAACCCCGAGCTGAACCGAACCGAGACGCCCCATAATTGTCATTCCAAGGCTGGCAGGAGGAATCCCCATCGACCCCATCCCGTCGTGCATCTACTGCTGCCAGTGGTCATTCCTCGTTCGAGCGACTAAACCCCAAATTCGCTCCCTCCAACAATTCCTAACGACAAGAAAGTAAAGAATATGACAATTTCCAATATGATGCATATATATGGAATGCGATGCACTCCATCCATTTGACAGTAAGCCTACATTCCCTATCCATTATATGATATGAGCCAAAAGCGTCCCTTCCTTCCACCGAAGTCGAAGTCGAAGGTTGAAATCCTAAATCCCGTCCTGCCGCCCGCCCGCCCGCGCACTCCCAAATCGAGCCTCTCTCGCTTTCCTTCTCCGACCGACCCGCCGAGGCGAGGCGATGCGCCTTCCCGCCCCGCCCGCCCATCGCCCGCTGCGTCGTGCTTAGTCCGCCCAAAGCGGAAAGAGGCCACCCACCTCTTTCGACATGGCCCCTGCCCTGCCTAACTAACCAACTCGCTTTGGGGAAAAGGGTGGAGGGAGGGGGGAGTAGGTCCCTAATAAGGCAGTCTCCCGATAACTCAACCCAACTCCCCAACCCGACAACCGACAACCGAACCAATCCTCATCCTCAATCACAAATGAACTCGTTCCCCGACCACCCCACTCACTCTCGTTCCTATAGAGTGTGACGTCCGTTTCGACAGATTTTGGGGAAGTTGAACGCCTCCGTTCCAAAATGAAGAATACATTATCCATATCTAACTACACACACACACCTATATTATACATGATCCCTGGTACAAAAATTCCTACGCGAGGTGAATGAGTGAGTGAGTAGGGTGGGTGAAGACCCGCCGGCAGACTCGAGAGTTGTTAGTAACCGGGGACGGACCATCATGTTCCTCATCCATCCCATCCGGTTCATTCGGAATCAATAACTATAAATGAAATCCAACCGTCGACGGCGGGACACGGAGGACCCTTAGGCGAGCAGAGGTGAGCATTTCCCTCCCTCTATACACACCCATCACCTCGGATGATCCTGTCCAGAGCATTACCCGTCCAGAAACATTTCTATCAGTGGCTTGCCCATCTTCATTTGATGATAACACGGATGATGATGATCCGTCTATACATGCACCCCTTCCCTTGCCTTCCGTCGTCAGCCCTCTCTGTCATGAACGTCATGTTAGCCATTGACAGACCCATGCGAAGCTGACACATGTCAAGCCACAAATGATAACAATGAAAAAAAAAAAGAAAGATGTGTGGTACGATCCCTCACTTAGATCTAGGTCAGGTTGGCCAGAACAAATGGTCGCAAAACGGTAATTGGCAATCTAGAAAGAGGCTAGTAAATCACAACAACAAAGAGAATACTAAAAAGTAAGAGTACCAATCACACAGAGACAGGGAGAGCGCAGAGCCAAGGGCCAGCAGACACGAAACGAGACGAGTCAAATGAGCGACGATTGATCAGTGTACAAACGACAGATCAGAGCGGGCAGATGCAATGGAGACAACCAGAAACCAACAAAGAGACAAGCACATACCATCCAGAATCAAAGGACGAAACACACATGCACAGAGGAGAGAGCTAGAAGGAGAGAGGAAAACAACCTCGAGCAGCACTTCATCGTTTTGTTTTGGAGGGAGAGGGGGAGGACGGTGGCTAATCGTCTGGATAAACCACCTCCCAATCCTCCATCTCTTCTTTTCGTTCTCGTCGCGGTGTCGGCCGTCCAGGTCCATTCGTCGTAGAATACACACTCCCACGCGACGATCCACTCGAGGTCGATGACGGTGTCGAAGAAGTGGAAGACGACGAGCGCGAAGACAATGCCGAAAGCGGCCGGAGTATCCCACCTTCCCGCCTTCCACTATCGCCGTTGCGCGTCTCATATAAAGGAGGGGAAAGCAGTACAAACGACTGTTGCAACCCATCCACACCCACGTCATTTCTCCTCGGTTGCTTTTCCTCCGCAATAACACCAGCAGTGGCAGGAGCAAACGGCTCTGTCGAAATGACTTGTCTCGATACGGGCCGGGCACCCACTCGGTCACTCGTAGTCGACTCCGTTGATGCTGTGCTACTACTCATGCTGCTGGGTTGTGAATACCGAATCTTTGTCAACGGCTTCGGTCGACCGCCTCCACTAATTCTAGACGCTAACAGGCCACGTTCGGATGAGGATGAGGATGTGGGAGACTCCAAGGGACGTCGTAATGGGTCATGGTGAGAAAGTGCAACGGCAAACGGTGGCGGTGGCGACGATGACGAAATAGCCAACATCCCTCGAACGCCCGGGACCGGTGCTGGGGACCGCCCCGGTGTCGTCGAGGGCAAAGGTCGAGTCGATTGTTGCATACGATTCGGTCGTTTAATGGACTCTTTCGATGCTAAAGGTTGTGATTCCAAGGGGGTAGAGTCAGTGTGGTTTCGAGCGTGATGAGTCTTTGTTGTATGTGTCAATTTGTGTCGAGAGGGATTGAAAATTTGGTTACGTAGTGCTTAGATATCAAGTGAATTTACGATTGATTCGTAAAGGGAGAATGGCTGTAGATCGGTCAACGGTCACGAGCGTTGGAGATCATGGGACCAATACGTACTGCCTTAGTGCAAACCAGTGCATTATGACGGGGAGAGAGGGGGATTGCTGGGGTATGGGTCATCTTGTGTGCGGAATGACTGCAGATGAGGTGCTGCATCCTGTTTCGGACGTCGACGCCGACAATGGAGACGAATGACTGTTCAGCGACGGGGAGTCGGGAATGTAGAGAGATACCGTACTCACATGGATCAAAAAGTCGGTAATGGGACGATAGCGCAGAGTGTACTGTTCGGATTTCGGGGGGATGGCGAATCATATAGATTCGGGAGGGAAACTGAAGCGTAAACGCGTCATTTTAATGATTTGCTGACGACTTTCTACGTCGATTGTTTCTTTGTTTTTTTCGCCTGGGAATGGCCGTGATGAATAATGGTCCAGATGGCGAAATCGTGGCGTCCATTGACGAAGAGCGATTGGGGTCGGGCGTAAACATCGCGGAATCACACTCGTGAGCCTCCCAACTGCGCCAAAAAAAATGTCCATAAAAAAGCGGCTTACAAAGGTTATGTACCGCTTAAGAGAGTCACGGGTTTGTCTACTCTTGATAGTCGACGAGTTGTTTCACGATCTGCTGTTGTCAAAGGTGGCCGTCCCCCTGTCGTCAGTGTCACGAAAGACGGCGGTTTGAAACGAGATCTTACAGAGATCTTAGTTTCTTGGTGTTTCTGGGTTGGTTATTTAGGCGGACATGGTTTCTGCGATGACTGTGGTAGGAGTTCAAGATGCGGGGGAACAAACGGCGGATTGCTTCCGCCGAACTCCGACGTTGGGCCTCGGTCAGTGATTTGCTTAGATTTAGTCAGGAAAGTATTACCCATGGTACCATAAATGATGAGAAAGAGCATATTGCGCCTTTGAAGATGGCAGGGCTACACGGTTGCACCACCATCATTCGGCGCGTCTTGAGCTCGAATGATTTGGTAAAGTGGACGGCGATTCATGGGAAAAAATAAAGTCTTTACTGGGATTAAAACGATATAATAACTACAAATCCAGTAGCTCTGCTGGTCAACAAGCTAGCAGGCGAGGAGTGAGAGAATCCTCTTGTGGTGGCGGACGAGGGAGTCGAAGAGAATAGAATAATGCCACAAATAATGATCGCACGAGCCAAGAAAAAGAACAAGCAGCTGAATGTGTCAAAACTCAGTATGACAATTATGGACAAATGTATTGGGAGGATGGACCAATTATCTCACTTGTTTCCATGCAGCTCGCAGTCATTTGTTTTCAAATCATAATGCATCCTATATTCTCACAATATGATGTAAGACTCCGAAGCAGAAGACATCCCTCCCCTCCGCGTCCTCAACCACCCGAACAAACTCACAGTCGTAAGGTGAGATATATTTCTTGCATGTGACTTCTCCTCTGTGATCATACTCTCCGGAGCTGGTTCAAGATCCCGGGAGGTTCTCACAATCGGGGAGGAAGGCCATCAAGGCCATCCCAATGCAAGGTGGATCGGACGACATTCCACAACGATGTCTCTCTCCCACGGATGAATAGCATAGCTACTGTTGTTATGGAGTGCCGGTGAATATATCTGGAATCCGTTCCTCTTTTGCGCTTGGATGCGCCGCTCCCTCTCCGCCGACATAGCCAGGATCGTGCTACAGTGCAGTCGCAGGGTCGTGGAAATTCCACTTGTGGCTCTGACATAATGTGCTCCGTTTCCGCCAATGTGAAGGACGCCAAGGACCGAACAAGCTAGCTGCCATCTGCCTACTGATGGCCCCTCGATCTGGATTCGAAAACCCGTCCTCTTCGGGAAAAAGAACGTTTAAACACGTAATTGAAAATAGAGAAGAAGGAACTCAACTGAGATCGGTTGGACCTGGTCGTCGAATCGACAAATGCACCGGTTCAC
Source organism: Serendipita sp. 399 (assembly GCA_019627685.1). Classification (NCBI taxonomy): domain Eukaryota; kingdom Fungi; phylum Basidiomycota; class Agaricomycetes; order Sebacinales; family Serendipitaceae; genus Serendipita; species Serendipita sp. 399. Next base: position 3,166 of record WSTO01000677.1, on the reverse strand, counting down.
GCCTTGAATTAGGCTGACTGGCTCTTCGAGGAAATGGCCCATACAAACCGACGGGGGCAATCGGCAAGAAGATTTATTTACCCGTATTGTCATGAAAAGGTGTTAATTCCTTCTTTTTGGGAGGGAGGCTTTTCTCATCTCGTCTTTTGCGCCCAAAAGTCTGCGCATTTTCGCGCACCGTGCCTCTGCGCCCTTTATGTGGGGCTGAGAGCAACGCCAAAGTTAAATCGGAGAGCTATATTGTTCGGAGAAACTGCGTCGAGGTCGAAATCACGCTGTAGGAGGGACCGGCCCCAGCACTCGCTTGACGACTCAGAAAGGTAAAACCGGCGGGAATCAACCAGTGGACGTGATCTCGTTACGAAATCGAGAACACGAGAGGCGATTATGAGCGGCAGACAAGGAATAAACTGTCCATGAAACAACCTAGGGGCGAGAAGACGAACTCTAGTCAGTATCAATAAACGTAACAAAATAGTTTCGATGTTCCGAAATAAAATAGAATAAAAAAACCAAGATAACAAAAGCGGTGATATCTTCGAAATGTATAGGGGTTTTCAAGCGTTCTGGCTCTCGTCGTGACGTAGCTTGCAAGCTGGGTTCTCCTTCCAGTGCTTACCACGCGCATCGGATCGGGAGTACGCCTGATTGCAACCATAGCATTTGTAGGGAGTGTGTCCCGTATGATTCGTGCGTATGTGCCTCTGAAGGTCCGTATTCCTCTCAAAGATCGCTGAACAATCGGGACAGGGACGCGCGGCAGCGGCAGACTAAAAGCAGATAGGTCAAATGCGCGTCGCAAAAAAAGCAAAAAAAGAAGAAGAGTTGAGGTGCGCGTACAATTACTTTTCCGCCGGCGGTAACAAATTGAGGCCGAGATGTCGAAGATTCTGGTTGGGGGGTTGATGGGCGGAATGCCTGCTGCACGCCGACCCACTCCTGTTGTTGATGCATGTAAGGTTGAGGAGTGAAGGGCCGATACTGTTCCAGTTGAACCCCACGGTGGTGCTGAGGGTTGTACGGACTTTCTCCTTGGAACTCTTGAGCAGGCTGCGCTGCATATGTCCAACCGGGAGCGTTGGGAGCAGCAATGTATTGAGAATGAAGAGGTTGAGTGGGATATGTTTCAAGATGCTGTGGCATCAAGTTCGGCTCTGTGAAGGCTGGATCGAGCTGTTGGGGGTATGGATGTCCAGCTGGATAGGATATGAACGAGTCATCTTGCCCTGTTTGGTGACTATATACGCCTCCCTGCATTAAAGGAATCTGGGGCATGTTCGGGTCATAGTTTGCTTGTGAGATGGAGTAACCATATAGGGGATTACCAGTTGAGTCTTGTTGATTGGAGTCGTTGTGCGTATCTCGACGTTGACCAGAGGACATGATGTCACTATTTTCTTGTAGAGTCTTGGGTTCTAGCACCTAAGGAATGAGAGAGTGAGAGCTGAGGAGAACACCAACCGTGGAGTGAGCCCGTTATATGTCCCGCGGACTACACGGGAAATGAAGCATTTCCCATCTACAGCCGGAAATTAGGTGGGTGTAGCTCACGAGGCGCGTTTCTCCAATACGGGGCGCGCGAGTTGGAAAAAGGACACCGTGACAGCGAGAATGATACCTCATGAGAGTCAGAGGTATAAGGGTGGTGGCTACCTTCAACATAGAGGGCGCCAGTGGACCTGGTCTTCAACGTTCAGTTTCTGGGAGACAGTGTCTGCTGGGGTTGGCGCACCGTCCATAGCCACTGCCACCTCCCTCGCGCGAAAACACTCATGGTGTATTCGCATGCTCATTGATGCCTTCCATCGAGGTGACATGAGATTCTTCCAGCTTAGAACCAGCTTTGAGATGTCCCTGATGCAATAGTCCGGAATGCTTTAGAGGGAGAACCAGGCGGGGAACGGAGAGAACGGTAGAAATCGAGGAACAATCAGCACAGGACCCATATGGGGAGAGAAGATAAATCAATGGTTGTGTCGGAAAGTTGCACAGTTACTGATCCTAGTGAAGGCGTGGGTTCGACCCGGGAGTGTTCGACCGCCGATACAACTCCCACTCGACAAGTTACTATAAGTACTTGAGAGTTGCCAAATAATATATTTTAGCAGATCTCGAACGTACAGATACTCAAAAAAAATTGTCACTCAACCTTTAAGGTCGAGGTGGCAACGTCCTCATCAATGGCTGGATGTGCGGCGCACCACAGAGCACAATATGAACTATTCCGAGTCAGCTGTGCATCTTCCATCCAATAGAGGGCCCTGCACCACTGAGCGATGACTCGCTAAGCACTCTGAGCAGTCGATATGACGAGACGCACGACCTCAAACGCCAACTTGGTCAATGAGAAGTACACTAGACTGCTTGTAATCAGCGCCTACGTCCCCAAAGTGGTAGTGGTGACCGCGTGTCCCGGATCTGGATGCGAGTTGGCATCGAATTCTAGGCGCCCTCCAGCGCTCCAAACGAGTAGTTGATGAGCCCAAAGACGTGTTTCCGTGAGAGATTCCGTTCAAATTATCCGATTATCGACTATCGCCAGACGATTCGGAAATTCGAAGAAAGAAACGAGCTTGAGATCAGAGTCCACCTTTGACCACAGGCTCCGTTATTCTTTTCACTTGACCACAGCCACCCTCTTTGAGAAACATTTTAACCATAATGGAATCGCTACTAAGATGGGGTATTGAACATTCTGGTAATCCTGACGGATCGACCTTGAATCAGCAACCGCCCGCCGACATTTCCAAACTGGACCCGGCAGTCATTGACATCATCCTTGGGAAGCCTGAATCAGTACAGATGAAGGTACTGCGTCAAAAAACTTGTTGTATAACTGTGAGGGATCCTGCTGATCCCTTAATCCTTGTACAGGAGGCATTGGCGATTGCATTGGACGAAACGGCGGATGAGGACGTTCGGGTGGTCGCTTTAGACGATTTTGAAATGGTATAGCGCGCTCGATACCTTTGAATGTACGATCATTGGCTCACTCAACCCGTTCCCAGCTCATCGAGCAAATAGACAACGCCAATAGTCGGTGGCTTCGAGCAATCCGATGTGGGAACTACCTCTGATTTCAATCTTACAAATAGATATCACAAGTATGAAGATGTGGGAGCTTCTACTTAGTCTCCTGGATGCACCATCGGAGCAGATTCGACTA
>WSTO01000676.1:0-10472 GCA_019627685.1 Serendipita sp. 399 | reverse complement strand
TGGATTGTCTTTTTCCATACAGGAAGAGTGACACAGTGCAATGCCACAGTCAAGACGGCAGAGACGACAGCCAGCCACAGACTGAAGCCTCCGAAAGCACCATCACCGAGGGAGATTCCAAACTCGATGATGCAGAGCACCATACAGGTGACGATGATCCTCAGTATCCACTTCAAGTGCGTCTCCAAACCGGTCGCCGGGGAAACTGGGTTAGGGATTGCGTTGAAAGTGGGAGAGGGCTCCGACTTGGGAGGTAAATCTGGAGGTTGGTCCAAGTTGAGACCTGGATTGTAAATTGGGCTGTTGTTCGGAGGATTGGGGGTTGGATTGTAAATTGGGTTGTTCGTGGACGGGTTCGGTGGCGGATTGGGAGGATAGGGAATGAGTGGTTCTGGCTCAGGCATCCCAGTCATTCTCATGAACCATCTTCGATAATATACAACGAGCATATATTGCGGCGGCGATGGATGTGGTGGTTCTGGCTGTGGATTCCCCCTGGTTCTGAGGAACCATTTCCGATAGTGGACAATGAATGCGAAGAATAACCATAACAGGAGAGAGTTGAAGAGGGCAAAGACAGCCTCGACATACCCTATAGTCGGGTCGTCGGGTCGACCAGAATGATAACGACCATCGTTATACTTGAGGAGAGTAGATGCAACAACAAAAGTCAGAATGAAAGAGGCGAGCCAGAACACGGCAAGTAGGCAGGTGAGGACATGGAGCGTAATGCTATAGATGAAGGGGGGTTGGGGCGTGCCCTGTCGCCTTTTAGCCGTGCTCTTCCACAGTTGGATCGTGACGGAATGGAGCATCACTGTGAGGATGGAGCACGTTAGTCCCGTCCAGTAACTGTATCCGCCGACGATAGAGGCTCCAGGCGAGATTCCGAGTTCGAATCCGGCGAGCAACGTTGAGATAATGATGATGGCTAGGATCCATCTCTCGTGTCTTTCCATATTTGGAGGACCGAGTGCCATTTTTGTAGGCGTTATCAGCACGATTGACGGTGAGACAGGGGGAGGAAGAAGTCCTAGACCGGAGACCTCTGAAGTGGACCTTCTCCTTTTATACTTTGAAGTGCCAAGGCAGGTCTTGTCAGGATCCAATACGGTGCTGTCCACTGGTCCTGTCATATGGATGGCCCTGGTTGCCCTTCTCATCAAAAAATCAATGGAATCATCGTTGAGCGCATGATTGCGTACCACAGCATACAATCGATCATCATCCAATCAGCGGGATCAAGAGCCCGGTCCGGGCTTGGCATTGGTGATAGTAATAGCCCGAAGTGCCAGCAATTTTCGCTCGTATCACCATCAGTCGAGGCATGAAAGCGTAGAGTTAATGGACTATTATATCATTTTCTATTTCGCTTTCTCCCTTGACAAAAGGACTAATGGCGTTGAGCTCGAAAAACGAGGTTACCCTCCGAACATGGCTAATGGCCGAAATAGCATCCAACTGAACAATAAAGTTTGGTCTTTTCTCACAGTACGAGCATTCTATGGGCTTCAATGACTCGTCAGTTGACAACGAGTTGCTGATTCCCTCGCCATCATAGGTAATCACGCTCTAGACTGGAGTCCATCTCGTATTCTCATTATCAATCGTGCCATCTCACTCAGGATTCTACTTTTTCTCACATGAGCACGGCCATCATTCGAATAGGATCGACATTTGTATTGGCTGGTTGAATGCTTGGCTAGTATTCCCTTTTTGAGCTGCCGTGCATGGCCCGAGGGCATAAGGGGGAGAGAACCGAAATCCGTTTTACGAGCAGAATGAACAAGTATTTATAGCCCGTGATCCCTCATGACACCACGAGCCTACCTTCAGGCGATTCCCCTTCTCGTCTTCCCTAACCACCCTCTGCCTCGCCCTAGAAGGAGACAACAACACCTACTCGCGCACGAGCTATGAAAACATACTCGAAATGGCTTCTAACTGTCATCATCTTTTCCATGTTCTTCAGCGCCGCTGACCTCGCCATATCCATGTATCACCGTCTAGCACTCTGGAGCATGCGCACCACCCCAGCCGCCGGCTTTGTCACCATACTCTACCACTCCATATCCCTCTATGTATGGAGAAAAACAGCCAAAAGGCGAAAGAACATGAGCCGTTCGTCCATCCTCAGCGCAACCAACTGCACCTGTACCTGTCTGTTAGCCTTGCTGTGGCTCGCAGTGGGCATCATCACGTGTTATCAAATAGGACTTCGAGCTTCTTTGCTTCGAAGTACGAGTATAGGTGTCATACTCGGGCTCGTAGAGGGGATCCTTGGCATCGTCAACTCTCTCCTCATGTGGGCCGAATTCGGGATTGCCGTTCACCAACGGAAGCGATTCTGGAAGAAGTACGCAAGTCGCTCTGGAGGTGGAGGAGGAGGAGGACGTGGCTCTGGTGGGGGCTATCGATCTTCTGGCGGCACTGGTGGCACCAAAGGGGGCGGCTCTAATGGCGATCAACAAAACTACAGTACCAATAGCCAGAGGGATAATGGTACGGGCTATCAACATCAGAATCACAACGCCAATACAAACACTCAAGACCGCACTACAATCTACTCTCAGCAATCCATTCCCGTCCCCATCGAATATACTTCCCCTTCTCCTGTCAATAATACCAACATTAATCCCATCAATACGGGCTTCCAGAACACTCCTTATCCAATCAATCAAACTGGAGATCAATCGAAGGTCTATAAACCTGTGAATATCGTGCAAAAGGATGCGGGCTGGTAGGTGCAGACAGGTAGCTCCTCCCAACGAAGTACGTAGCTATGGTTGAACAGTTTCCCTTTATGTCGATGTAGCGACTTGTATCGCTGCGACTACGCTCAATATGATTTTGCTTGTACATGTCTCCGATTCGCCTCCATCGCCAATGGACCGTTCTCTACAGAGTACCGGATAGCATAGACTTAGTTGCTAAAGACAATACAGCTACTGTTTGGAACTATATGCTCAGAATGCTCCTAAGGAAGGCGTGAGTGAAAAAGAAACGAGCTATGCGTGGATCTGGATCGCGACCAAGGCGTATCGGAGCCGAGCCCACGGAGGTCTCGATCGCCACTTGGCCCATATTGCCGATAGATTCACCCAATTGTGTTCGTTGCTTCTTTCTGTCATCTCCCCTCACGAGAAGCAATCAACTCCGGACCATGAATCGCCCAAGCAAGCTCCTCCGTCGGAGTTGGATTGCTCTCCTATGGTGCGCAAAAACCACTGCTATTCAACGACCCAGCCTTCCACAGCTACCAGCATTTCACCGAGCAGACTATATAGTCGCCCACCGAACCCTCGCATTCTCGTTTTCAAATTCAATCCTGCTTTCTCGCTTGACTGCCAGTTCCCAATTTCGACTTCGACGACTACAGTGCCTCAGCAATGAGGACTCATTCCGGGTGGCCTCTCGGAATCATCATTTCCGCCACGGGCTTCTCTCTGATCGAGCTCGGACTCTCATTAGCAGACGGTCTATTTGGTGTGTTCAGCTTCTGGAGTGCACCCGTTACCGCTGCCCTTTGGCGGATCAGACCTCGTCAGAAACACTAGGCCCCCCTTTGACGACCCTTCGACATATCCTGCCCCGTATTCCATCCCAACTACCCCAGGGTTCACGGCAACGACAACGAACACTTTCATTCCTTTCCCTGAACCACAGCTGTTCCAATGCGACTCGACTGCATTGGTCTCTCCAGACTGGAGCCGAGCCATACAGCGGATGCTTCGAGGATGATCTCGTTGGCACGACCAGTATCGATCTCGAGGTCTATAGTACCACCCTCATATCACGAAGATACAGACGTGAGTGGCCGCCAGGCAATGTCTATACTGTCAGAGCCGATGATATCGTCGTCTCCACAACCCCCATATTCGCCCTATACACGATCGCTAGAGTCTTCCAAGGTTATCAAGGAAAGCTTGAGGGGACAAGGGTGTGACCACGACGTCTGATTCGGATGGGCGATGATCGGCTTCTCGTGGGTTTGCTTGACCCTCTGGACTTCTGTGGCTTCTTTTGGTGAGATCGTCATTGTCTCTTCCACGTGTGACATCGCTGGTGCTTATATGTAGTCATGCCTAGTACATCGTTCCGTTTTGACACCAGAGTGTGGTTTCCAGTGTCCTTGTATTGCTGAGTTCCTAGCTAGCATTCCTGTCGGTCTCGTCGTTTAGGAGATAATTTCGCGCTGATCTAACTTACAAGACGCCCAGACTAGTATATCTCCCGTCTTGCGTTTATTCTAAAGTTCCATATACCCTAACACGGACGTCTTGACCAGCGATACCGGCTCTCTTCCCATTGATTATGAGCTTTATGATATGTATATATAAATAATCAATAGATTGAGAGCTGTACTGGCGACGTACGATTGGTCAATGCTGGTCCGTCTGTTGACTGTACGATATGAGGTAAGGTTCCCAGCACGAGGCTTGCTGTAGGTGATATACACAGCCATCGTATCTTACTGCATCATCAACCTCTGTTCTGATCCTTTGTGCATTCCTCGAAGGTCTCCTCTCATATATGCGTTGTTTGCCGTAAAGAATAAATTTCCACTGTGCGTATGGACTTTAGCCATTTATTCGAGATGATGAATGGGTTGGATTTGGTGAATTATAGTGAATGAAAACTGAACCAGCACAAGTGCCAACAGCCGACGTGGGTCAGGATTGGTTGCGGCGGGGTCAAACCTGACTTGTCCCGTCTTCCTTCGGCTTGGCAACCTGGTCCTATCAGAAGAAACCACTCAGACCAATTTAATTTCTGAATTTCTTCTTTCCAGACCAGTTTCTTCTTTGAGATCACTATGCTATGCCTCTCCTCCTCCTTGGTTCCCTCTGTGTCCTCTAAACCCCCCCACGCCGTTTGCTACGACTTACCACGAACCGTCAGCGATCTAGACAAACTGAGAGGATGAAGATAACGGAAAGACACGAAAAATGGATTTTAGGCATCCTTATCGCCTCCCAGGCATGTGCCGGTCTCTCCATCGGATTCTCGTTTGGAGACGGCAGGGTCGGCGGTAACAGTATCTGGACGATCCCCGCTGCCGCTTTTTTAACGCTGATACTGCAGTCGATAACCTTTGGCTTATGGCCCTATACGGCGAAGAAGAGACAGGGGACGATGAAACCTTCGTTCCTCTATAGCGCCACCCTCTGTACCCTCACCTGTCTCCTGGCAGTCTTTTGGCTGGCGGCATGCATCCTTGCATTTCTTCTTACGGGGGTCTACGCCTCGGATAGTTATACTTGGGATAGACCGAGCAGCGTCGCGTGGGTCGCAGCCGTCTTTTCCTTTTTAAGTATGGCTTTGATGTGGACCGAATTCGGGATGATCGTCCACTATCGAAAGCGGTTTTTCAAGAGGAGGAGGCAAGCGCTGATCAATGCAGCAACAGCCGCAGGAGGAGGTCCCTTCCCGTCAATGCCCCAACCGCCACCTCCAATGTACCCACCAGCCCAACTACAACAACAGCAGGGCGAAATGCCGGATTACCTCACCAATACAAAGCTCGAGAGGCATACCAAGTGGCTTCTGGCGTTGATCATCATCAGTATGGTCTTCTGTCTCCTCGAATTTGGGCTCTCGCTCGGCGACGGCGCGTTTGGCGGATTTAGTCTCTGGATGGCCCCTGTCGGTGCTCTCCTTACAGAGACTTTACACGTCGTCACGCTCCCCGTATGGAAGCATACGGCCAAGAAGAGAAAGGGAATGCCAAAGCCCTCGTTCATCTACAGCGTCACCCTCTGCGTGCTCACTTGTCTCTTGGCCGTCTATTGGCTAGCCGTGAGCATCCTCACGTTCTGTCTTAGCGGCAGCTACTACGCCTACTCGTACAGCTCGAGTAGCTCTTACTACTACCCGTACGACGACGTCGTGGTGCCCTGGATAGAAGCGACGTTTGCACTCCTCCTTTCTGCCCTGATGTGGGCCCAGTTCGGGATCATCGTCCACTTCCGACACCGCTTCCTCCGTCGCGTCAAGCGTGCAAAGCAAGCTGGACAACTCCCAGGAACCATTCTCGTTGCCCCCGCCTATCCTATGCCATACGGGGCTGCCCAATACAATCCAGCCCTGTTCCAACAACAACAACCGCCGCTGCCGTATCAGGCTCAGTACCAGCAGCAACCGTACCACCAGCCGCCACCACTCCCTGCCTATCAAAGTTTCCAAACATACCCACCACCAACCGGAGCTCCAAGCGTGGTAAACCCAACCACCGTTGAGAAAATGGGTGATAGCAAGTGAACTCGACCTTTTATTCTCCATGGACACCACAAGGCTCTTCTCTAATGATAGCGATACCTCGAGTAGTATGGACATTTAGGTTCGATCCACATTCCGTAATATGAGGGTCATTTGTCGGGGACAATGTTTGCTTATGGGTTCGCGACGTATTTGTGTCAATCATCTTGTTGTTTTGTTGTTTTCTGAATGCTTATGAGCTGAATGAACAGAATATACGCTAGTTGCCTTACCTGGATGTTGACTGTGGCAAGGTCAAAGTTCTGAGAAACACAAGCTTGACATTGATATTTGTCACCTTTGTATTTATTCGTCATTCCTCGCTCCCCATCGTGGCTACAATTGCCATGATTCGGTCTGGTACTCCGTGGTATCCCTTGAACACTCGGGCCATTTGAACGGCGAGACTTACCATTTGCATTGGTGTCGAGATTGCTTATCAAAACCAATGCACATTGGAGTAGGATTTTGTTCGCGAGACTTTTTTTGCACTGGTGGTGCTGCCTGCATATCCAGGTTCATTCAGCTGTCACCACCGCTGTCAGGTGGAGCGCGCTGGCTGGTGATCGTTTCCGTTTATGGACGAGGCGGCGTTCTAGAGCTGCCAGCCCTGATGGGTCTGTACGATCCGATTGGTGGCAAAAATTGTCCAGAAAACATTTACTCTTTGCAAATACACAAAGTCTATGAGTGCTCCCCTGATCCCGCGTGTTTCCGGCAGCTGCTCTCGAATAGGTAGAATAGGTTGGAACTCAGTCGTTGGTATAAAGACTCGCGGTGGTGGTCCGATCCTACCTGGCGTTGGCTTTCCCCTTCTCCCCTCCGGCACATCCTCCTTCCTGCCCATCAGCCGTTCGTGTCTAAAAAGCCATAAAAACAACAAAGTAAAAAGACAATATGGAGATTCACGAAAAGTGGTTGTTGGGTTTGATCATTACCAGCATGGTCGTCTCCCTCATCGAATTCGGAGTCTCGATGGGGGATGGGTATTTTGGAGGGTACAGCGTCTGGATGGCGCCGGCTGGAGCCATCCTCACAGAGATTTTACACTCTGTGACCTTGCCCGTATGGAAGAAAACGGCTCGGAAACGAAAGGGGACCACCAAGCCGTCGTTCATCTATAGCATCACCCTCTGCGTGCTCACCTGTCTCCTCGCGCTGTACTGGTTCGCGATCTCCATCTTCACGTTGGTCCTCGCTGGCTCAATCGCATACTATGATGACGACGAAAACCCCGGGATGGCGTTTGCAGAGGGCACGTTTGGGCTGATCTTGTCCGGATTGACATGGGCCGAATTCGGCATCATCGTTCATTATCGAAAACTGTTCTTGAAGAAGATCAAACGCGCCCGACAGAATAGTCAAGGTCAAGAGGGCTACGGGGCCGGTTATCAAGGCCAAGGTCAAACGACGAACAACAACACCTATATTCCCCCTGTAGACCCCAAGTATAACACCAACGCCAACAACACTCAACAGCAGATGTATGGGCAATACGGAGCGGCCCCTCCGTACCCGTCACCCGGTCCCCAACCACCACACCCTGTCAATGTGATCAATCCTGTGGTCAACCCTCCCTATCCGGTTTATAATCCGAACTCCATCAACCAGCAAGGATACAACCCTCAACAATTCACTCCCCAGCCGTACTCGGTCGTCAATTATCAGCCTCAGCCACCGATGGCGCAGATGAATCTCATGCAGAAGGACGCTGGGAAGTAGAAGTAAGAATCGCCTTTTTCATTTAATGCTTATGAAAGGCGTTGTTGCTGACGATCTTTGTTATAGTTTCCCCGGGATCGTTTCGGTGTCTCGCTCACTCGACCGCGTTTGGGACTTTGTTTTGGGGGCTTCAGAATCGTCGTAATTGACCGATAACGATTGTATGTTACTAATTTCACGAAGTATATGTGATTTCCTTTTCCACAATCCACCCACATCCGCTAAAAGTACACTTATTTTGCTACCGAATTGGTGGCTAGGTTGTGGGGTGTTCGCCACTTTGATGCGAGACGAAGACAGGAGGAAGCCGCCGCGGCGCTCGGTGACTGTACGATGGATCGTGGAAGCCCTATTCGCCTTCCTTAATATGATCGTCAGGTTGCTGCAGACTTTGCTGTTAGGGCAGCTCAACGACAAACAACTATCCGACCTGTACAGCCTGTTCAGACCGGTGGGCAATCAGAATGGTTATCCTGGGTCACCAGGGAACAATTCATACCCTCTATTCAACCCCGTAAACGCTCTAAACTCTAGGAACGACACTCGGAATCCCGTCAACCCTCAGTTCTTCGGTCCGCCGCTGAGGGCAAGATGACAGGTATGCAATTTCGATATGGTCCAAGCTTGCGTCTGAGTCCGTCATCGGTATGCCTCCAGTCAAACGATGGACTACCGTTCAGATCGTCTTCACACGTCTTGGATTTTTTGCGTCGGGCTTGTAAGGAACTGCGTCTACCTTCTGTTGAAGTTACGACTCGTCCTTCTCTTGTATATAAGCCAAGCACAACTATCTAGTCAGCTAATAGCCTCAGTTGGTTGCTTCGAGATTCTTGTCAAAGTGGCCCGGTGCAATGTTGAGACTCCACACTCCGCTTCTTGGAGACGACTTTTTTTGAACCGTGTACTTTGTTCATAACAAAGATATAGACGATCATTATTTCTGATATCCATCATATAGGTGGATAAAAATCCAACCATCCCGGTCTAATACACAAAAAAAAGGGCCGGCAACTCTGTGATGAGCTCGGCAGTATGGAGATTTTTAGATGCCTTTAGGTCGAGACCCCAGTCCACTCCTATACCGCTTTCAAATACCTACGATGAACGAGATAACAACCAACAAATCAACTCTCCAGGGCTCATCCGCGCCTTCACAATCAGCACCGCGGTCTCGCCGTGCTGGTTCTACCTTTTCAATTTCGATCCAATTCCCGCGTTCTCTCCAAAATATATCATTTATCCACACAACTACAGTCTATTATTCCTGTTTTTTGCCCCTTGGGCTGGTCCACAAACCTTTCCTGCCGTCCTCTCTCGGTTGCTCCAAGCAGTTTTGCTGTGGAGACTTCCTCTTTCTTCCATCTCAGCTTCATACACCTTATGGATTCTCATCGCTCTCTCGCGTACCCTCGTCGGGTTCATACTGTCTCGTGGTATCGGATGGGCCTATCCAAGTCTATTTCGACATTATGCCCTATATGAGATGAGCAGTGGATTCGGACCCATGCTTTGGGCGTATCTAGAACTCACCGGTGGATCGGACCTCTCCAAGGCGCGGATGACCCCTAAATTACGCACTTATTTATTGATCGCTCTGGTGGTCATCCTCTGTTGGCTGGACAACACTCCCTGGACATACGCGATCACTATCATTCTCACTACTTCCATACATCTCGCACAGATCGTCTGGGATTCGAGGCGGTGGCAGGACATCAGCACCTCGAAACCTGCCGTCATGTCCCAGTTCCGTCATCGATTGGCTGGGACAATCATCGCACTTCTCATCATCTCCGCCCCCTATTGGGCATTCCCACACTTCTTCCCTCCAATCCGCAATCTCATTATGCCCCAGTCTCCCTTCCCGCCCTCTCCCTTACTTGACATCATGATCCTCTCTTTTCCACGCCCAAATGCGGCCATTATCCTTAATAAAACCATCTCGTCCTATCTACATCATATAGGATACGACACTCGCCTTTCCTTATACACCTACTCTACCGACCATCCGGCCTTTCAAGAGATGCAAAACGAATACCAAAACCACGACGTGACGTTTCACATCAATAATGAGACACATCCGGATTCGATAGATGGTCACTATTTGCATTTGTCGGAGGCGTTTAAATGGGCAAACGATAAAGGCGTCGAAAGAGCTGAATGGATCATGCTCGTCGAGGATGACTTTCCTATCTGTGGTGATGAAGCCGGTTGGGAGGCCTTTGTACGTGTCATGACCATCTTGGAAGATGGCCGTTCATTCGAGGAGGAGGACCCCAAACAATTGAAGAGGATTCCGAAACGACGAGGTGGATTCATTGGTACCGGCGGCAGGTTTGTCTCTCTTCTTCTATACGTCTCTTTCTTTTCATTTTTGTCTGACGAACGATCTGGCATTGTAGTGGTCTTATCATCCATCATTCTCTTCTCCCGACATTGGCGTATATTCTTCGAACCCATGCGGACCGTATCTCGCGACTCCCACCAGAGGTACC
>WSTO01000675.1:0-10496 GCA_019627685.1 Serendipita sp. 399 | reverse complement strand
CACACGACCTGTGAATGGATTACATTAGCTGGTCCTATCCTCGACCAGTGTATGCTTGCACCCAAGCTTATCAACCTTGAGCTCTATGGTCGAGGAGAAGTCGATGCAATTGCAGACTTTATTCAATCTGTCGCCCCAAATGTACAGCAACTGCGCCTAGGTCTTCAACAAGACGAAGGCGATGATGCAGCCATCGACCTCATCCCCGTTCTGAAAGCAGCGAAGAAGCTGGCAGAATTCGCGATCGACAACGCCGTCATCAATGCATCATTCTTCCAGGCGCTTGCAGAGGAAGAAGAAGTCAATATTGTTTGTCCCCTTTTAACGTCGCTCATCTTCAGAGACGTGACGATTCCTGATCCTACGGCGCTCTTGCAAATGGTTCAAATACGAACGCGTCCTGGGCTCAATGAGGAGACGAGTGTTCCACGGCGGTTGATGGTACTTGGTATCCAGTCCGAGAGGCAGGGAGGAATCAACGCCTGGTACGATCAACAAATTGACGAATTGATGAGTCGGGTGGATGACGATCAATCACCGCTGGACGAAGGAGGGCTGAATATTACAAACACAACTATAAAAGTCGATGCGGAGAAGATAACAGATGATGGATGAGTGAATAGTCCACAGACCTATACAGCGATCAGATTCCTGACTTCTGCTGTTCCAACGAGCCTTTCCAATCTCATGTAGTCGTACTTTGAGTACAATACTTTGCACGTTACATCCTCTGCCAAAACGTCGTCATCTAAGAAGGGGAATGACAGGAATTCCGTGTAGAACTGAGGATGATCCGGAGGAGCGTAGAACACGAGGTTGCGGATCCCTCGAATCTTGTATCTGAGCATGACGTGACTTAGAGAGCCCCATCTCGGATGCATATGAACTCACCTCCTGAAGAAATGGAAGCGTTCCGTGACTAGCAACATTGCCTTGCTCCCATTGTAGAATGCCTGGCGCGCTCTAGAAATTTCCCGGTTGTCCGAATCCCTGCGAAAATGACGTGAGAAAGATTCAACATCACAGCATCGGAACATCTGACTCGGAAAGAACAGTAAATGTAACGGATTCTTGAGTTTTCAACCAGTGGCGGATGCGCGAATAGTCAAAATACGAAGGAATAAAAATGACAGTGTTCACGCTCTGAACCGCTGACTTGAGTAGTGTCGGGAAAAGCTTAATTGGAGATGAAATCCGTAAGCATAGGGTTTATGGAAGGCACAGCATCACTACTCACTCGCGTTGTGAAGTATTCGAAGCGCTTGTCGATTTCGTTTTGAGGGTTGTTGCACTCGAATTGGACAAAGTTCTATACTTGAAATTTCAATCGCAAAAGGAAAGAAGTAAAAGATGGGGCTACCTGTCGGATCCCTTCTGGTACTTGTGCAGCGGGCCAAGCGGACAGTATTCGTTGTTTTCCTGCTACGTTGAGAAGGTTCTTGTTGAATAGTGACCGTATCTCTGGAGTCTCGTACGCGGACAAAAGAATGGACTGGCGGAGGTAAGATGCACTGAAGAACTTGTCAATTACCAACAGTGTATCGGACGAAGGAGCTGACTGACTGTCCATCGAGGTACCAGGGTTTTATGCGGGAGAAGTCAGTATCATGGGATTGCTTCGGAATCTTGTTAATGTGGTCAAATATTAGCTATGAAGGGAGAGTCAGCGACGATAGAGATATTATCGAGGAGCGGATACCTTCATATGACTCCAATTCTGCATAGTCAGGATGTCAAGCTGGTCAATGACGAGGATTTCGATAGAAGAGAGATAGTCTGCACTCCTAGAAGACATAAGACACTCATAAGATGAAATCGTGCCACATTTGCCGTTGAACATACCTCTCCTTCTCGATGAGTTCTCGTAAACCCAGAGGGCTCGCGACGATAATGTCACTTGAATAAAAGTCTGAAAATAGCTTGACAGACTTTCTCGTCACCTTGATGCCCATACGGAAATGGTCGTCGATGTTTCCAGACATATTAGCTATGTGATCCTCCGGATAGGAACCCGCAGGGGCTGTCAGGAGTTTATCTTCAGCGCCAGACGGTAGAGTGAACTCTGAATTGAATCGTGCCCGATTCTCCACTTGATGTCCCGGTATTTGTTGAATGAAAGCGTTCACCCATTGATATGCGGATGACCGAAAGGGCAACACGACTAGTATTGAAGGACGAACGAAACCTTGGTCGAGAAGTACGTTAGAATCGAGAGGCTCTGAGTTCTTTGGGAGGTTTGAAAGTTTCTCGTTGTTCTTGAGGACTCGACGTCGTTTCCTGAAGACCTGGTTAGGTATTTGTGAAGCAAGACGTAGAGAAGGCCTTACTTCATGATATGATTCAGAATATGAAGCGAAACAACTTCGCGGTACGCGCTTTGGGTTTTCAGTTCTCTTTTCGTCATGTATAAGTCCTGATATGACCCAATTGCACCAAGCATGTCCTTGCGTAAAGCAGGATCTATAGGCTAGAGATTAGACCAAATGCGAATGTAATTTGCTCCGACTGCTGACCTGACTTCTTCGCCAATTGATCCTCAAATGTTGCTTGAAGTTTATCAAGCAACTAGAAACCGGTGTCAACTGATCTCGAACCATAAACTCAAAACAAATACCAACTCCTGTCTGTGATTTGTGTGCCGGTAAAGTACTGCCTTCTGGCTGCAAAAAGCACGCATGCCCCAACTTGCCAAGATCCCGATCAGTGGTTGTCCATTTCCTCTTATCGACCGCATTCCTAGTCGAATCAGACAAATGTAACGATGCTGACCCGAAATGGACGTTGTATGGATCATTGCCACCTGATGAAGAAAAATATGAGGGGTATCCTTATTCGCGTCAAGGCGTACTAACCATTACTTTCGTTATTTTCTTCATCCTCCATCTCTTTGTCCAATTCCATTTCTTCGTCATTTAAAGCCTCGTTCTCCTCCCTTGGCGTCGCCTCGTCTTCTTCAATCACAATCACCTCCTTCCTCGCGTTCAACTTCTTTGAAACCGGTAGAGTAGTGTTACCACCGGAGCCATTCGTGGCCGTTCCTCCCGTTATGGCACTAGCCTGTTCTTCTGCCTCTTCCCTTTTCCGCTTTTTCAGACTGGTGGCACTGACATTCAACAGCGTCAAAAGACGCGTCGTTGTCGATTGAGTCGTCTGTTTAAGTAAATCAGCCATCCAGTATGCGTATTCGTATCGTAACGATGCTCTTTCAGCAATACAGGGAGGGGAGGAGGGTCCAAGGTGGGTTTTCGACCCAACCCTTCACCTCGGCGACATCCTTGATATTTTCTTTTACCCTCCCTTTCTAATCCTTTTCCTTCTTTCACAAACAGATATTGATCTCTTTTTCTCTTTTCTTTTTTGGTGTTGGTGCCCGTCAAGGGGGGCATGCGTTTACGATATCGTCTTGTCCTACAGAACCGAGCCAAATTTGTTGCGCGTGCAGGAGGACCAGGAAGGATGCTCATCTTCGGACTAGGGAACATGCCCTATCCAAGGACACGACACAGGTCAGTTCCATTCTCCACCAAGCTCTCTAACCAGAGCAGTGAAGATCTAGACGTGGAATCTGGCAGAGAACTGGCCTGAAACACGGTTTCGCGACGCGTGTTTTCTTCCTTGTTTCTCTGGGTTTCATCTCGTTTGTATGAAAATTGGAACGCTAACGGGTTTTCCGATTCGTTTTCCTGAAAACAGCGTTGGACAGCTGATAACCGATGGACTGGCTGCAAAGTTCAACATACATTTGGCCTACGAACCGAAACTTCAAACCTTTCACGGAGAAGTTACTGGGCTTCCTATGCCGGGAAGTCCAAACAACAAACGACTCAAGCTTTCGTTGGCAAAAACGAGTATGTCACCCGCTTACGAATCTGTTATCCTTGTATCTAATCTTCTTCCTTCTATTACTTTTGATTCACCCAGAAAACTATATGAATCTATCTGGCCCCTCTGTCAAGAAGACTTACGATGAAAAGCTGCACAACACACAGACGTTTCACCCTCGTAATCGAAGAGTCATTATCATCCACGATTCAATCGACCAAGCTCCAATGAAAATCTCGCCTCGGTTCGGTGGGAGCGCGAGAGGACACAATGGCGTTCGGTCGGTGATTGCCGCCTTGGGGACTCAAGATTTCTACCGAATACGGATAGGAATAGGATGTCCACCACGAGGTGTACTGGAACAGTACGTGTTGGAGAGGCTGTCAAAGGAGGAATTGGAGTATTGGAGTCCAGGAGGCGAAGGGATCGAACGGGTTTGGGAAGCAATAGTAAAGATTATTGAAGACGAGTACGTGCCAGTGAAACCCCTCTTTTTTCTTTTCATACTTGTTCCGCCCATTTCCTCCTCTCCAAGGCTTTCCCCTTACGTTCGGCTCAGACCCACCCGTTCATCCACTTACTCTAATTATTGTGCTCCATAAATATGGCCATCTGACCTTCCTTTTGTGCGCGTCAGAGCAGAATCAGAGTAGGCAACGAGGAAAGGAAGCAGAACCCGAGGAAAGATCTTCCCGAATTTGCCGTGATTCCTGCCCCATTCAAGAACAAGACCTACAAGCAATTGTGGTTCAAGCGCTTAAAACAGAAGCGACTATTGGAACAGCAACGGGTGGCACAAGAGGCTGCATCAGGAGACCGATTCGGGACTAATACAGATCGATATCGACGACGTTGATTACGTATCACCGTCTCACGGCGGTCGTCACGAGGAAGGATATCAGATTTGGAGGCGGGAGAAAGAGATGGAGAGGTTGTACTTCCCATTTGTCGAGATCTTGTTTTTGTTGATTTATTCATCCTTATTTGGTTACGAATGACGTGTAGGGACAGAAAGAGATAATAATACAACTTTGCTCGTATTTCATCAGAGTGTACACAAAAGATTGGAATCATTGATTGGTTAGTTGGCGGTTGGTTGATTGGTCGGTAGGTTGGCCACGACATTGACGAGGAGAGAGAGAGGGGAATGATTACGAAGGGACGGTCTTGCCCGCTGGTTGACCAATCCTTCCAGCACCTCCGTAGGAATTGTTCCTCTTATTCTTCGGGGTGTTATCGATCCATCTGGTATCGCGTTTGATCGCGTGATCGGGGGTGAAGTCCGGGCGTTTCTTCTTGCCTTGTTCCTCCTCCTGCTGAGCCTCCTCCTCCTCGTTGTTGTTGTTGTTGGTACTAGCCTCTGCGTTCTCAGAGGACGCTTCTCCCTCTTTCGGCGCAGCCTCTGCATTCACGTCCTTGGACGCACTGTGAATGAAGACGGTATCGCATATCAGTTTGATTGCGTTAGAATGTCGTGAATGAATGAAATGAACGACATACGATCGTGCGTGCTTTGCCCTATTGGAGACTGAGAGTCGTCGCCCGCCCACCTTGACTATTATCGACGAATCAGCATGCAGCAGGCGAGGAGGGAGCGTCGAGATACGTACGGGCTGGCATGTGAGAGATTACAGGTGAAGACATGATTGACGATGAGGGGATAAGTAGTTGTGGTTCGAGTCCAAGGTGGTCCAACAAAGGAACCCCCAGGATCTGCGTGACCTGAGCGTCTGACCTGGGGGGAGCCCACTATTTATGCGCGGGTGGGCGTAATGTGACCCCTCTTGATTCAGCTTCGATTCCACTCATTCATTCACTTGTTGTCGATTCCAGAGCAGAGCCATTCCACTGGACACAAATGGTAAAATGGAATGGGAATGGCTATGGCTATGGCTCGACATATGGCTAGTGTGCGGCAACAGCATGGTCCCTCGCTTGTTTCCGACCTTGGATCAGATCAAGCGGTGCTAGGCGTGAGCGCTGGTGGAGCGAATGATTAGTGATCAACACTTCTTATTCAAGTGACTGTAGAACCGATTATGGGAACAGAATGCAGTGGCCTGTATCCCTTCTGCCAGCCGCGTTGATAGTGAGCGAAGGAAGGTCGAGGTGAAAGCACAAACGTGCATCCTCAAGTATATCTGAAGTGGACTAGACTGGAATATGCGGTGCATCTTGCTCTGCACTTGTTCTATCCCCCGGCACCGCAGACTCCACCTCGATGTACGTGCTCTCACTCCATTCGCGGGTCTGCGAATCAGTATTCCAGTACTTACTTTGAAACTGTTTCCTGTAGTGAGCATGATCCATGGACATGTAGTGTCTCAGCAATACGGAAGTCAGGTATCGAATTCGAGTTCGCAAGGAGGGTGAGTGCCCGGCCCGGCCCAATGGTCCGTTGCGATAGCCTACATCGTTATTATCCATTCGTAGACTACTCTCGTTGTCCCAGGCTTGCGCCAGCCTCAAGGTTTCATAATGAGAGATGACTTCTTTGTTTTACTGCCGGAATCCCTCTGCAAATGTCAGTGTGCGAATTAACGAGCTTTATTCGTTTTTACTCCCTGAGTTATTTGAGTCTTAACCGTGTCGTTTGGATGCAGACGACCTGAAAGAGACGGATCGTTTGGAGATCACAAATGCTATACAAGAGCAAAAGGTGTGGAGATACTTTTCAAGGTATGAAAAGAGTACAGATATCGCTATTTGATATACACGATCACTGGGACTTGCTTGAACAAGTTTACGTCCAACGTCACTTTGACGAGCGCCAGCCTCTCGTATTGTCGAGGTTGATGGCCCTCTCCCAGCAGCAACATGACATAGAGATTGGGCCTTGACGATGCACCGAGATTCGAGAAGAATATAGGAGTCTTCGGTAGGTTCAACTCGAGACTTGACGACAACGGCTCGGTCAACGGGTAAATTGCTAGCGGGATACGGATTCCGACTTTGGTTTGCGTGAAAGTCGAATCATCGCCGGCTGGAAGCGATGTGTCTTCACAGAGACCGAAAGGCTCCGAAAAACACGCTGGCGATGCCGCGAGCATACTGTTATGAATCGACCGAGGTCCTTGCCAATCGAACAGACTAACATCGTTGCTGTTCTGCAGGATTTCCACTTGGAGTCGATAGAATGCTTTCTCCTTTTCTCCATACGCAATCGAAAGGTCGACATTGAATATACCGATTAGACAATACGCCATGTCTTCGATGCGAGTCGTCGTCCTCTTGGCCGCCCACTTCATCCTTTTGCTGATGTCGCGTAATCCCGGTTCGAATTTGAGTAAATTCTCAATGTCGATTCCTGTGATGCTTGCTACCTGTACCCATAGTGATGCCTCGCCTTTCGCCCCTCTTTGTTTTATTACCCCCATCGGGCTCTTTACACTGTCCGCCCTGGTTATCTGCTTCCACCTTTTTGAATAGAAAGCAAATTGTTGAGGTGCTAACAGCTCCTGAAGCGTCCACCCTCTTGTGAACCATGGATCTCCCTTCATTTGGTAAAAATAATCCGTCTCGCCGAGGTGCACGATGCAAATACGCGAGTCTCGATACCACGCATACATGGATCGGATGGACTCGTCTAATTCCGCGCTGCTCTCTTTGTTGATACACACGGTATCGGCCCAAGCGTACTTGCATCGCTTATCTTCAGAAATACGGAGGAATTTCTCGAGCTTGATGAGACTAAGCTCAGATGGTACATCTGAATCTGGATTGCCGCGAAGAAAATCAAGCTTCTCTAATAATGTTATGAGTCATTTCCAAGGAACAAAAACGAGATTTATTACCAGAGACTTTGAGAGACCTCCTGCCCCTAATCAATTCCTCGTGAAGCGATTGAAAATGGTGAAAAGTGACTTCACGGTCACCCCATCGATGAGAAAGGATTGAGTATTGGAGAAGTTCCTTGATTCTCTCGAAGCAATTGCATTCCACGTCCTTGCAGTCAAGGTCAAAGTCGCCATTCTCGATTTTTTTGTTGACTGTCGCTTGTAAGTCGTTTCGACTCATTAGTGTCATATCTGGCACGTGAAGTAGGCGAATAGGAAGGCGGTTTTGAACATATTCTCCAGCTTTCCGCATGAGTTCTAACCAACATTCGATTCACATTAATACCTATACCGATGGAGACAAGTTTACTTACCTTTACGATGTTCGTTCAACTTGGCAACAGGTCAGCCATGTCAGATGCCGGAATGTTGGAGAAGATGACACGTCGACTAAGGGTCGAAGAGCATATGAAATTGGGATTGTCATCAAGTAAGAGGTACAACTCACTTCTCAACAAGTGAAGAGAAGAAACCTAAAAGAAAAACACACACTCGCTGAGATGCGAGAGGGAGAAAAAAAACGATCAGAAAAACATCCATTCCGCACAGTGAGCGAGTGCCTACTTTCTGATGATCGAGAAAGATATGAAATAATTAGTAAAGCACCCGTCTAAGCCTATGAGTAATCACATACTTGCTAAGGACAATATTGCGTTGGGAATAGTCAGCAATAAAAAATTTGCCCATCGAAAGAACACATGCCGTACCTCCTGATGATCGGTGAGAGTTGAACACGATCAGTGAAAGGACTCATCCATTGCTACAACCGACTACGTACTCGCTAATGACCGATGAGGGTCGGACACGATCAGTGAAAGGATTCTTCCACCGCTACAACGAATCACGCACCCACTAATGGCCGGTGAGAATAGGACACGATCAGTGAAAGTATTCATCCACCGCTACAACAGATCACGTACAAACTAATGACCAGTGAGTGTCGGACACGATCAGTGAAAGCACTTGTTCACCGCTACAACCGATCACGTACTTCCTAATGACCAGTGAGGATCGGACACAATCAGTAAAAGGACTCGTCCACCACTACAACCGATCACGTACAGGCTAATGACCAGTGAGTGTCGGACACAATCAGTGAAAGGACTCATCCATCGCTACAACCGACTACGTACTCGCTAATGACCGATGAGGGTCGGACATGATCAGTGAAAGGATTCTTCCACCGCTACAACAAATCACGCACCCGCTAATGGCCGGTGAGAATAGGACACAATCAGTGAAAGGACTCGTCCACCGCTACAAACGATCACGTACAGGCTAATGACCAGTGAGTATCGGAGACGATCAGTGAAAGGACTCATCCACCGCTACAACAGATCACGTACAGGCTAATGACCAGTGAGGGTCGGACACGATCAGCGAAAGAACTCGTCCACCGCTACAACAGATCACGTACTTTCTAATGACCAGTGAGGGTCGGACACGATCAGCAAAAGCATTCATCCACCGCTATAACCGATCACATACAAGCTAATGACCAGTGAGTATCGGACACGATCAGCAAAAGAACTCGTCCACCGCTATAACCGATCACGTACAAGCTAATGACCAGTGAGTGTCGGACACAATCAGTGAAAGCACTCATTCACCGCTACAATCGATCACGTACTTCCTAATGACCAGTGAATGTCGGACACAATCAGTTGAAAGACTCATCCACCGCTACAACCGATCACGTACAGGCTAATGACCAGTGAGGGTTGGACACGATCAGCAAAAGAACTCGTCCACCGCTACAACAGATCACGTACTTTCTAATGACCAGTGAGGGTCGGATGCGATCAGCAAAAGCATTCATCCACCGCTATAACCGATCACGTACAGGCTAATGACCAGTGAGGATTGGACACAATCAGTGAAAGGACTCGTCCACCGCTACAACCGATCACGTACAAACTAATGACCAGTAAGGGTCGGACACGATCAGTGAAAGCACTCATTCACCGCTACAACCAATCACGTACTTCCTAATGACCAGTGAGTGTCGGACACGATCAGTGAAGGGACTTGTCTACCGCTACAACTGATCACGTACAGGCTAATGACCAGTGAGGGTTGGACACGATCAGCAAAAGCATTCATCCACTGCTACAACAGATCACGTACTTTCTAATGACCAGTAAGGGTCGGACACGATCAGTGAAAGCACTCATTCACCGCTACAACCGATCACCTACATCCTAGTGATAGGATCAGTGGCAGAATATACTAATCCAATTCCGCTGCCTAGAGTCTGCGAGCCTACTTACTTTCTATGAAACTGTGTCAGAGCTATGAACATAAGAAGTTTTCGAGCATTTTCACATACTTGCTTGGCACAAGAAAGGGAATCACGCTGTTATTGATGATTGTTGGACCCAAAACCGGACATACCCACTATTGTAGACAAGACCGTAATAATGTTAGAACGCGCATTGTCAGTATGAAGGGATCACATACAAATTCATCGACAAATGAGTCCTATATATATTGACGAATAATATCAACCGATTGCATTGCTAGGGTGATATTGTACAACGTACATCCATAGTTTGTACACTCGTAGAACACGCAACGACACGTCTTGATATCGCTAGGTTAGTGGGCGGTTGTGGTAGGATCCAAGTTATCGGGAGTATGGCACGTTGGTCTGATTGCAGAGCTGGGCATGAGATCTGATAGCGGGGCTCGGCCTAAACTGGCAATCTTGGTCGGAGAAGGCTAGGTCTGAGCTGTGGACCAAGGCACACCACCTGCATATTCACTTTCAATAATTACTTTCTCCTTATTTTTATTGTAAATGCGGCCGCTTGTAACACCGGCAACGTCCGACCGTTC
>WSTO01000674.1:0-10505 GCA_019627685.1 Serendipita sp. 399 | reverse complement strand
GGTGCCCGAAGATTGAGCTGTGGCGGGCATTTTCGTGCATGGGATGTACGAAGACCGTCGTGAATAAGCATCATGTAAGGATAGAATAACTCCTGTCCTATGGGGAGGGGGGGGAAATGGCTGGACGAAAAGCCGAAAAGACTTTACCTCTGGACCCTAGTAAGACCATATCCCTGACTGAGTAAGGAATCCAACTCGATACTAGAATCTATTACTAGACGAAAATGTAAGCAAATACATCCAATTTCGTAGAATAAATGAGAAAAATCAGTCAGAAATTTAAGTAAAACAGCCATGGAGATGTCGTCAGAACCGTCTTTCGACGGTTCAGGCGGTAACTCCTTATATCATCTCGGAAGCAAATGCGTTGACCAAAGGAGCAAGAAGAACTAACCATCTGTCTCCGGGATAGCTTCGCCTTTCTATGCCAGTAGACTATATATCTTTTTCTTGACAGAAAATGTACTTTTTGTTGGTCCCTTTTCTTCGTGCGGGAGAAGTGGCATGAGCATAAGGCGCATCAGAAAAAAGGACGATTCAATCAGGTCGAAAAAAAAAGAGATCAAAGTCCGTAGACTCATATACTCTAGTTTGAAAGAAAAGGGATCATCACGTTGAGATTCTACAACCCGAACTCACTCGAATGAGAGGCCCTCTCCTTTTTTTTAGCCTCATCCAAAATCGTGTCGAGTGTAACGAGGAAAACACATCTCAAAGCTCAGAAACACGGAAGATACTCGATAAATTTCCAGGTATAACCATTCCGAAAAGCAGCTATTCGTTGCCAAACGAAACACCGATGCAAGAGCAGGTCCAACCACAAGATCCTACTTGCACCCCTCTTAGACTCGACCTCACCCCACTCATCTACAATCCCATTCGAAGCTCAATTCTACTCTCTCGCTTGTTAATGATGAATTCATCTCGTTACAGCAACGTCGAAATGGCCCCGGACACCTCCCAAATTCCTAACGGTTCGCTTGCTGTTATTTAAGTCTCAGTAGGCATTAGCTAATGTGCGAACAGGCTCATGTATACCGACTTTACCTATAGAAACTTTGGAACACATCATATCGCTTGTTCGAGGTCAAGCGGAGCTACTCACGCTATCTTATACATGCCGTTTATTCAGGGATATTTGACCACATGCCTATCACCATTCCAGCCCGAGCATCATTTTCCTGCCTAGCTTCTGAATAGTATTCAGGATTTTGACATATCCATAGCAAGTTTATCGAAGTATATACAGTCACAAGGTCATCACACGAAGTCGCCTGTCCGTTGTAGGCCAGCCACCAATGGTCCAAGCCTCGACGCCGTTTGCAGAATACGCGAAATCCGTCCAAACGCTATTTATTTGTGAAATTCTTGTGCATCACGGTTTTCGTATAATGCTTAGTCCATAGAAATACCAATATGATACATACAGTCGTTGTATAGATACATTACATGATCAGATCGTGTATACTCTATCCAGAATGAACTTTGTGTGTACTGAATTTGCGGAGCGTATGAAATCTTGACTTAATAGCGAGCAAAGAGAAGAAAGGAGAGGCGTCTAGGATAGCTGGTGAGTGTGATTAGGCTGCCTTAGTCCTCCACGGCATTAATATATCCAACCAAACCGTTGTCTGGTTGGTCTCCGTAAGATGTATGACGACTCGAGGTAGCAAAGATGACGTTCATCTCCTTTTTAACCGTGCCTCGTAATTGTAGGAAGAACCGCGAAATCAAGGCACTAGAAGAGACAACGTTTCACAGCCGAACGGGGTCAAAGCCAAGTTGGGTTGTCAAAGTAAGGGATGCATACCATGATCTGGTATACTTTGTTCAGCCTCCGTGCTTATGAAGACAAGATCCACGCGGGTACTTACAGCGGGAAGTCAAGCACGTTTCCAACGCCCCAAAGAGATGGGGGACCGAATACAAACTGTCACCAGCACAATCAGGCTCGATTGTGAGTTCTAACAGGAACAGAGAAGGGGAGATAGAAACGCACCAGGAAGAAACAGATGGTTCGGACAGTCATTACAGACACAAAATAGAGATATCCGTCCCGATACAACGTCTGGGTAAGCGAAGTCTGATCAACATGTAACGGCTCGCGTGTTCGATAATGATGTAGAACTTGAAATGTTATGATAGCCGTCTCTGCAAGTAACTATAGACATGAAAACGTGATGGGGGTTGATCAAGAATGGTTACGATTTCAGGGACTTGTTGAATATCGGGGGATCGGACGCAACTCTCGAACGTACCGGTGGAAGATAGATATACGAGACAGCCTTTGGAGTGACGGAGTAGCAAACGTTGGCAAAAGGTAGATAAATTAGAGTCCCTATGAAGAACGGAAGAAAAGGGGTAAGCGAGTTTTACTGATAGTGCAACAGAAGATCGTTTCACTCACGCGTCATCTTGTTCAGTACGATGACAGCAAGGATTGCCAATGCTATATGGCACGCAGCTAGGAAGGAATAGAGAACTATCTTGACCGCCCTTCGGTTCCGATACAATCCCAAAACACGGAGTGCGAGCTATGTTAATGAGAACGATGTTGAATGAGAAGAGCGGGAAGAATTTGAATGAGACCACGAACCAGTTGCATTCCGACGCCCATAGAGACGCCTTGAATAAGCGCGGTGGATGAAAATACGACCTTACAACTGGAATACCTGGTCAAGCACAGATTCTGAATATCGGATTGATTACCAACAACTAGATAAAGAGCGCCGGTTAGTCTATGTTAGAATAGAATATTCAAAGCAAAGGACAAACTTCATCGGATAACGGGCCTCGGAGTGCTGCAGAGTCTGTCGCCGATTGTCCATGAGACAGGAATAAACACATGGGCGTATAAAGACACACAGTAGACGAGTATTAGGATCCATGGTATTACAAAGTATCGATTCTGTATTTGGAAGATGAGAGCGAGCTGCGGGAACCAAAATCAACAAGATGAGTAACCCACCCAGAGGAACATGAGTTTCACAGCCGTGATCTTTTTCGAGCCGTGCCAGACATATTGTAATTCCTATACATGACAGAGACAGTTTTCGTCACTACTTGTGAGAGGAGGCAAAAGGTAGTCACTTACAGCCGCGAAAGTGAGAACATAGTCGTATAATAGGATCGTAATCCCAACGGCAGAACTAACGACATGTGTCAACAGTCCCGGACCGTTTCTCTGAGAGATGGAAGGCGTGAACTCTGCTCACCAATATCTTGTAAACTGGATGTTTTGAAAGTCGTTAAGAAACTCTGGTGGAAGGATACCTTTGAGAGTAGCCATCTGCCATCCACCAGCATCACTTAGGCGATCAAGTAACAAAGTGGAAAGTCCGAGCTTGTTTTTGTGATTAATATATCCTCGAGAGCTAAGACAAAAACTGGGTGGATGGTCACCGAGGGTCGAATATGTCGGGGGAGGAAACGCTGACCACAAGTAAGACGATACGGAACCAGGAATTTATGTTTTTCCATTAGTTACCGGTTTTTGGTGTAAGTGACTACTGAAACGTCGACACGCGCGACCCCGACTTCCGTCTGATGGATCAAGCTCTATGCGTGGTCTAAGCGAACCGTCATTGAAACGTCGTCTCGATGATAGGAGAGATGGATATGCGCCGACATGAAGTTAGTTACTATGGGACTGCTGTCCAGCTAGTCTGATTATTACTTAGTAGGCTTTCGTGTCCCTTCCAGACTCACTATTAGCTTAAAGAGTGAACATCCGTCGCCCTTCTGATCTCCGCCCCAATTCCCGCGTGTAAATATCGAGATATTGGGAACAAAACGGTTACCGAGGTACCTTTCCATAACGCCCACCTCCGTCGGGTGACATAACCATAGGCGTTCTGCATAAACGAAATTAATGTTAGAAAGGGGGCTTCCCACGAACGTTGTGGGTGCCGCTAGGTACCAATATTTCTCACTCGTATGCAGTCGACCAACGTTCATATGCGGCGTCGCGCAATCGCGATGGAACAGAGCAAGGGACGCTCGCGGTGTGGACGCTTGCCGGTCAAGATTGTATTGAGTGAGAGACGAATGATAGAGTTCGAAGCCTTCTATTCTTCCCGTTCGCGCTAATCATCGGCCGGGCTTAGCGGCAGAAATCCTTCTGAGCCGCCAGTTTGTTGAGGAATCGATGCATGGATGATCCATCCAGCGTTCACGCCGACCCTTGCTTCGATTTCCTTTCCAAATCTGATCAATTCGACTACTCTGGACCCATGTGCGATTTCAGCGCGGATGGCGTGCAAGTGCAGATAAATAGGCCGATTGGGCAGGGAAGGTAACCAGATCGGGGGATTTGAAATGGACTTATGCCTCGATATCAAACCGAGGCCGAGTCGGAGCTGAGCGGATAAAACTTCTACCTGAGCGTCCTTGGTCCTCGATCGGGTTAGCCTGCAAAGTTGTGGATAAACGGACAACCTACAGGAACCGCATCAAGCCAAAGATTTAGTACGCCGGATTTGGTGCATAATGCTTGCGGAAATGTAATGACATATCAACACGGTGGATCTTCGCTCCACTTTAACATCAGCAAACCGATAGGGCATGTCCCAAAATGTGGCAGGATAGCCAAATCTAAAACGTTCTACCTTCAGTCTTCAGTCAATTACAACGTATAGGATATATCTCTGACCCTGTCCTCCGATTTCGATTTCTCAACACCGACGACAAGCTGGTGCCTAATCTCCTTCGACTGTGATGAGGAGTCGTATCTCAGCTCCAGCCCAGCCACAGGTGAGAGAAGTCTTCAGAGTGCTGGTCTCTTGTAGAACGAGGACTTATAATCAAGGCCTTCTACATGGGAAGGATATCGGGTCGAGTTCAAGGATGATTTACCACCATCACCATCCAGGATGATATTAATGAGTTCTCAACGATAGAGTTGCGCTATCAAGGGGTCGCAAAGCGGATTTATTGAGCTGTATACTGCCACCCAAGGACAACGAAGGCCCCTTGCACGGAAAAGGTGGTTGCTCCTCAGGAAGCTCAAAAGGCTTGAGAAGGCGCTACACGTGTTAGATGACTGCTGGAAAGTGAGCTACACAAATAGTAATAAGTAGACGAAATACCTACTGTCATCGAGTACACATCTGGAACATTTAGGTAGTACAGTAGGGTCGAAGTCGGCGAGATGAATATTCTAGTACGTGGAAGGGGTAAAGATCGCGAAAGAAAACCATTCGCGGCATCCAACTTGAGGGCGTTGAGGTCTCACTGAAGGAGGCATCGTTCGATCCTGTTCTTTCTGTCGAATTTGAACCCAAGAAGTATGGCCTCGAGAGGTCCAAATTGACGGCCAACACTCAGTCGTTTTCCCCTCCATCGGAGGGAATGCTTCAATCCAGCGGCGATGCTGAATCAAGAAGACGGCGCAATCGCGGATTCGTGATGAATGGCAATACCACGACGACAAATGGAAACAAGTTTTCTCAATGAGTAATCTCCAATGGAAAGAAGGAAAAAGATGACGAGACACGTACTCTTCGCTGGGATGCAGCCATATCGTCGTCTTTCAGACTTTCCAGCAGGGCATAGCGCTTCCTCTGTCCGCATATGAAACGGACCCAATCAATCCGGGAGCAGAAAGCAGGAGTAGAGCGAAAGGTAGAGAATTGGAGGTTCACGGATAAAACCTTGACGATTCAACCCGCCGTAAATCCACAAGTGGGACCGGTCCATCATCCATCGACTCTCCAGCCTCTCTCAGGTCCGTCGTCACAATGCCTTGATTCGCTGGAGGTGTACACCGATGAGTCGTTGAAATGAACCCAGCGGATCCTCCTTCTTCTTCCTCGTCTTCAACCACACTCCGTAACTGTAAGAAGAACCGAGAAATGAGAGCACTAAAAATCCACCCAAGGAAAAACGGTCAAAAGAGAACTCGAATCAAGCAGGTGATCCGAGAAGGGAAGCATACCTTGTTCTAAATAAGGCGAGATGAGTTTGTCATTCTCATTAGCAAAGAGGATTTCTGGAGGAATACTCACAAAGGGAAATCAAGTACGTTGCCAAAACTCCAAAGGGATTTCGGCCCGAGCACAAACTAATATCGCCCAGATTCAGTAAACAGTAAACGCTCCACCGCTATCCTCTCGTACAAGAGAAAGAAACGGACGTAAGGAAGAAGAAGAAGAAGAACGCTCACCATGAAGAAGCAGGCGGATCGAACGGTCATCACCGCCACGAAATAGAGATATCCGTCCCGATACATTGTCTGAATAATCGGAGTTCGAATGTCGAACCGATTGTCGCGTGAACGGTAATGGTGTAAGACTTGCAGAGTCATGATAGCCGTCTCGGCGAGTAGCTGTGAACGTGTGCATGAATGTAGAGGGAATGAGGAAGATCGTGGGAGGACGGGCAGAGTGCGCGCAAACACCAGCCATATCGAAGAACAATGTGAGATTAGAGTTAGGGAAGTGCTTTGGACGCGATTCGTACGTACTGAAGGAAGATATATATAAGCAAGGGCCTTTGGAGTGGCAGAGACACAGGTTTTGGAGAGAGGTAAATAAAAGAGCGATGCTAGGATGACCAAAAAAACAAGATGGAAAGAAAGGCGAGTGAGCGACTCATCGAACAGGAACCCTTCGCACTCACGGCTTATATCCACCAGTACTATAATCAGGAGGATCGCCAGTGCAGTATGACACGCGGCCAGAAACGAATAGAGACAAATTTTGACAGCTCTTCGATTCCGATACAACGCCAGGACGCGCAGCGTGAGCTGGGAGAAGGACAACGACGGACAGATTTGATCAGAAAGGAAGACAAGCGAGATTTTCGCATAGAATTGGTACACACCAGTTGCATTCCAACGCCCATAGAGATGCCTTGGATGAGCGCAATAGAGGGAACGACCACCTTGCAGCTGGAGATATCTGGTCAGAGAGAGAATTTCGGCATGGGTTCGACTACGAACAACTGGATGAAGAGAGAAGAAACTCGTTAGTAGCTGAAAGACACGGGCGTTCGAAACTGAGGACGAACCTCATCGGATAACGAGCCTCGTAACGCCGCAAACTCTGTCGCCTTTGTCAATAGGGCATGCGTAAGATATATGTATGTATATCTACACACGATAGACACATATTATGACCCAAGGTATCACAAAGTATCGGTTCTGAGCGGGAGCAATGAGAACCATCAGTGTGGGACAAGACTTCTGACGAAACGCATGACATACCCAGAAGAACATGAGTTTCACAGCTGTGGTCTTCTTGGGGCCCTGCCAGACATATTGGAGTTCCTGATCGATCGGCGTACCCGATTGTGTTATCTTTGTTACCCTGAGAGGAGAAAGCGGAAGGATTCTTACGGCTGGAAAAGTAAGAATATAGTCGTATAATAGGATTGTGATTCCAACTGCAGAGCTGAAAGGGCGACCAATTATCAACACCGAATCGCACCTTTGGGAGATAGAAGAGTAGAAGCTGACGCACCTATATCTCGTGTATTGAAGGTTGTTCAGGTGATTTATAACGGTTGTAAATGTAGGCTTGAAAGTAGCCATATGCCATTCACCAACCGAACACAACGGCGGTGGTGTCCGTGAAGGTATGGAAAAGGGGAACCAAGGGGGAGAGATCAAGACTGATCATACCCCGTGAGTTATAAGGCAAACTAGCGGCTTGTGGAGCACTGGGATTGTTATGTGGATGTCAAATCAGGGTCGATTTGAATTCGTCGGAGGGACGGAAGTTGAAATTGACTGCGGTGATGCTGGAAGTTGGTTTTGACGTTTGTGTGATTTCCAGTAGGCTTTGTAATTTTGATGCAAAAGACGGCTAAATCGCCTAGCACCGTATACATGTTCTGCTTATGTCCTTCCCACTCCACTCTCATTCGATAGATCAAACCATTGGGTGTGAATCATTGATCAAGACTGTTCCGTCGACGTCGTGTTTGAGTAGGATCAACGGGAAAGTTTGATGTCCTCCGCGCCGTCTCGTTCATCCGCCGGGAGCCGTCGTCACTCTCGAATACAACAGTGCTTTATTTTCATGTTTTGTAGTCGAAAATACGAATGCGTATGCCCTGATGTTCTCGTTGACCCTCTCAGTGCTTCGGTCTATCCCTGTGACGCCGCCGTAAAAGGAAGTGTTCGTTCGACTCGAATGCGGTTCTCGGTCAGCCTTTTCATCCTCGAGACCACTTGAATAGCGGAAACGAGCGAGAACATACTGATCTACCGTACTGATTCCCGCGCCGCAATTTTCTGCATCAAAGCCACAAGAAAAGAGGGCGAAGAAGGAAGCCATCGATGCACCGAGGTTTCCCTTCTCACTTCGAATCCTCGCTCGGGGATCCCCTGGTCACGGCGGACGGAATGATCAAGTGGAATATAGGACGCTTCAAATATCAATGATAATTTCGCTTGGAAAGTGGCCTCCGTGACCGTTCATATGCATGGCCATGGCGAGTTGGTACATACGCACGTGCAGACTCAACAATTCGCATGAAATGACGAATCAATGCAGCACAAGTCTCTTGATATGCCCCAAATTTCGAAGCCGAGAGCGAGAGCCAAAGAGAAGATTCGAAGCGTCTTCTACCGCGGGTGGAGGGGTCGATATATCGATCGAGCTTCTATCGTGGCGTCAACCGAGTTTACGCGTTAGAGGTCAAAACAGCTTCTCAGTGCTTTGTGGCGTCCATACCATCTCTCTCCATCGTCCCCCAGAGTATGAAATAACATGTTTGGATCTTAGCGAATTTCTGAACGTAGCTCACTCGGAAATACGCCATTTCCTTATCATGTAACCTGAAACGTGGTTCCATCTATGCAATGGGTGAACCCAGTTGATCATAGTTTAACGCGACAGGCGTCGAAGGTGTCGTACAGACCTTGAACCCTGCGTCGCCTTTGGCAGCTACTCGCGTCTCCATCTCGCTCTCAGATTTACTGTCATATGGACCACAGAATGATCCAATTTAGTTTGAGGAGGCCCAGAGAACTGCGGACTCCTGCACACTGGTCGCATCCGGCGACTTTCAGGGCGAACAACGGTATCGTCGGTCCAAACTCAGTTAAATCTCTTTCTGAGACTAAATAGAGTCCTTAGATATACCTGCACTAACAGTCTCTATTCTCAAAACCTTGCCAGTCGAACTCCTGGAACACATCGTGCTGTTTATCCACGAGAAAAAAAACTTATTCGCATTGTCTTGTACTTGTCTCTTATTCAGGGATATTGCTAATAGGTGGCTATACCAGGAAGTGTCGCTAATTCTGGATACACCATATCGATCACAGAGCTCCCAGGTAATCCTAGAACATTCATTGTCAAATCCTCGAATAGCCGCACTCGTTACAACCCTCTTCCTTCATCTCAGCCATCTTTCGGTATGCACGAATATGGGGATCATACGCGAGTGCTTTTGTGCATACTGGGACCACAAAATTGGAACAGTCCTCAGAAACCTGACTAACCTTCGGAGTCTCAACGTGGATTACTTCCCTTTGTCAAGCATTAAATTCGACTTGTTGTCCAGTCTCCTCCATCTCTCAACTCCTCGACTGCGAAGCCTCCGACTCAACAGCGCTTTCTACGCACTCTCATCATTAGACTTTGAGCAGGTACTCGGGATGCCATATATGCAGTACTTGGAGACGCTCGATATTCCTCTCGAACTCGTATTCCCAGCAACCGACTATGATGCCGGCTGGTTGTCCTCCAAGCCAGACCTGCTCCCAAACCTTCACACGATCCAAGACAATGGTTCGTCACGTATGGAAGACGTCTATAGGAATAGGAAGATCCGTCGTGTGGTCTTCGACAATATATATTGGCCGCCCCTCCCACGTATTCGCAGTTCTCAGTCAAAGTTGACACATTTTTGCACAACAGTCCCAGAGACAAGATTACTCGACTTTATTGTCCAAAACCAGGATCTCTTCACCTCTCTGCGCCACTTGGGAACACTCGCTTTTGAGAGTGGTTCAGTAAGTGGAGGAAATGTCACAGGGCCAGATCACTAATATTGACGTCATTTCTCCCCAATCAGTCTCTAGATATCATACGTTCCTTGTCCAGATTATCGTCCTTGCCTAAACTCTCATCAATAGGATTGACTATGCCGTCCTGGTATCCACAGCCATATTCGTGGCTTCTGGAGCTTCGTGGCTTGCTGCCGATGCTTACACAAGCCATTCAGAATGGTAGAATGTGGAGATTTGTTGATTGGCGATGGCAACTGATTCAAGGCATCATTACACCCTGGGATATCGTCAATATGGAACTCTGATTAACGGTCTTTTTCTTTACTTGAGTGATGGACGTCACAAAGTCCTGAGTCGGGAAAGGAGGCGGCTCTTGAACTGCACGTATGAATACGTCTCACGATGCTCTAAAACTCGCTGTATGTAGCTGGTGATGGCCGCCGACAAAATAGCCGCTGTGAGCCGCGATTCTTGGAGCCGACCACTCCGTCTCCGATCGCCCGACCTCCCCCTGAGACCGAATAATCGCACATTCTGAGCTCGA
>WSTO01000673.1:0-10512 GCA_019627685.1 Serendipita sp. 399 | reverse complement strand
ATTATATATATAGAGCCCCGTGGGCTTAGGTCCGCTTCTGCGTGCCACCCGCGTATCGAAGAACGTAACTCAGGGGGGAATCATCGAGCAGAAATCTAGTCTCGTTACTCAGTCACTTCCGGATATTGTATAGACAGGAACGTGCCAAGGGCGGAGGCTAGCTGCTGCTCGCGGTCAGGTTCAAGTTTCGGAAGCCGGAGCTACAGGCTAATTCGGCGGCGGAGTCTAACGTCAGCTATAATCGCAATGGGTCTAAATCAAACATCATATTATTTGCTGCCAGTGTGGGGTCCAGGATGAAGACAGCCATCTCGGATATGTGGTCGATTAATAATCCACAGAAGGCGTATTGCAGCGCTTGGGATGTACGTCTGATTTCTTCTTAATTCCACCTAGCCGTAATTGGCGTGCTCGAAACGTCGCTAACCTACTCCATGGTGGCATTGCGAGTGTTCACACGCTCGACACCGTTGGACGAACCAAGCGGACATGTTCCCGCAGCCGCCACGACTTGTGTCACTCCCGTGGCAACTGCGAACACTGTACTTGTGATCCCTGGAAAATTGGGCGTAGCATCGGAGCGATTAAACCAAAGAAACAGAAGCTATCAGCCAGACTAAGGAGTTTACCGTAAGAGAAAGCGTAAGGAATTGTCTGAGACGTATGTAGGTTCAATGTCTACCGAGAGAAGGAGAAAAAAGGTAGATAGGTGCGTACAAATCTAGAATAGGGATTGCCAGGCCAACTGTAGAAAGCGTCTTTGAGGCTCGAAAAGGTGAATAATGCTCACTGCTGGAAGAAACTTTGTGAGCCTGGAGAAATAACCCCACAAGGGCGTCCCTCAGGTATTCTTGTCCATCGGCGATCGCGAGTGGCGCCGCTTTTCGAGCTGATTTGTTGTCCAATCGCAACGATTTCGTTATAGAAAATGATTATGACCTGTAGAATCTGTTCAGTTCAACGCTCGTGTCTCGATGCTATGTAGAAGCGAAGCCAGAAAGCTACCTTTGAGCGTCGCTTCAACACATGATGCAACAAATGGAGGGACTCGTGGATCGTCTCATTAACCGGATGCCAATTTTCTGTCCATTTTACTGGCGAAGACGGGTGGCAGGGACCAGCCATCGGAGTTTGAAACGTTCCTTGCCGCGCTCCAGCCCAGACGATCCCTGTACTCGATTCATCTCGCCTTCGATTCCATCCCAAAGTGCAGACCCAAGGCTACATTAGGCACAGAAATGCGCGTTACTGACAGTCTTGGTGAGTGTTGGCCGTCAGCACGACCTGGCTGGCTGACCGCGTGCTCACCTTTCGCGTTGAACAGCCTCGACTCCTGTAAAGAGAGTGAACAGTAATGCTCCCACAACTCCAAATACATCGCCGTAAGTACTTCTTCAAACTGGCCGGATGGTTGGCAACCGTGGCTGACGCGACGTAGTCGCAGGAGCATAAGACTGAAAGGTCAAAATACCCCCGCGCAGGGGTAAGTTCACGGTATATAGCCTAGAATGCGAATGCGCTAACATCGTAGCCTAGGAGCCCATCATCTCCACCCCTCGTTACCCCGCCAGCTTCCCCTGTCCGTAAGAGCCAGCCACGCGTACTGGCTACACCAAACTCTTCGCCAAAGAGAAGCGTTGGGACATCTGTCTCCCCTCTCAAGAGGCAAGGACTGAAGGCGAGTCCTACCCGCATCCAGCGGGATAGCGACGACCGATGGATTCGACGCGTCCACTCCACAGAGCATGCGCAGGAGGCCTTTGCATCACCTCGTATTGGTCATGCAATGAGCTCTGAGGATGTTCTCCAAGCGTCCCGAACAGTCAAGCTAATTCTCAGGAACAGCCCCTCGACGAGCCAACTTCCATTGAAGCGAAGACGAATAGGAAGCGATGAAGACGAGAGACGGATGGTGAGAGTGATATCTTCAGAAAGATATGATTCTAACGATCACCAAGCAGAAAAGAGCTAGACGCGAAGTCACCAATGCGCATCTGATGGTACCCCTCGGAGAATCATCCACAAGTGGAGAAATACAGGGGAGCGGGCAGATGATCCACGATCATGGTGGTGAGTCAGTGTATCATTGTCTAGGCGCTTGGGTGACGTCGCGTGCAGCAACAAATAATGTCGTAAATATCGGATCACTGGAATATTCTGCGCCTACTTGGGCCTCCTCGAGAGTGCCAATCTCACATGAAGATGTCAAACCTCGACTTCCTTCCACCTGGGGAGACGACTCCCATTTGGTTGCCGACATGATCCGCCCAATAGAAACTACCAGTACGTACGAACTACCCCATTCTTGCCTGTTCTAATACGGAATGATAGAGGAAGTCTATGACAAGGCCCGCTGGGCACTTCATTTCTACCATGCACGTGTTACAAGTGGAGATAAGCCTCAACTTATCCAGCAGGCTCGGGTTTTGTTGGCCGATGCGCAAGCAAAGTGGAATGAGCGAGCGGACCTTTATGTTCGAAATGGAAAGTACCATCAGCTTGTGGAAATCCTCGCCAGTGACGAAACCCCTCCATTTCCAAGCTTTGCCGAAGCCATTTCCACGAGTTTCTAATATTTCCCGCAAAGGGCCACGACAACTTCGAGTCATAGCCATACCGGTTGAGATGAAGGCCATATTTTCAATCTATGATAATTACGCATATGTGTGTAACGCTCATCTCTATGCAATATGAATCGCCGATAGCGATATTATGCTCTTATCAGCGCGATGTAAGCGGGGCAAAGCTACCCGGAGCAGAATATGGAGGCCATACAAAGACAAGGAACAGTAGAGGCTGAGGAGACAAGACCATCAAAGAGGAGCGTTGAGTAAATATTTGAATATTCGGCGGAACAAGTTCCAAGCTTTGACGCGATGGCCTTCAGCACCGATTTGTTTTGACTGCGTCCGTGCCAAAGCCTTTAAAGAAGCAACAGAGACGGGATTCGGTTGGTGTAGACGACAACAGATGCAAGATGATCGCCACACGTGAAGCCGATCGTTGCATTGTCTAGGCTCATTGACCCGAACGCGTTTGGAATGGAGCGAAACAAACAGATGAAAGGGGAGGAAACGGTGAATCAAAGGCATAAAGAGCAAAATAGAAGTAGAATAAACTAGAATTAGCGAGGAAACAAGTGTTTTATGCGATCAGATCAATGATTGCTCTGCCCTTGGGGAAATGGAGTTTATTGTTATCCATTTCTAGCCGTAATTTAACGATGTAATGACGCTGATGAACCAGATTGTGCATGAATGGAAAGCCAGACGTTGTGGTTGGGTTCAAGCTGCTCAGGCCACTCAAACTTGGGATCAAACTCCGATGATGGAAAAACTGCGGCTTGACGCCATTTGCCTGGCTGTCTTTCGAGTTTTCGATGTCCCTCACCACTATGAACGTACAACGGTGCAACCGCCAGTATCATATAGGGACATTCTACGGTTTAGATGAGTCTGTAGCAAACGATGATGAGCCTTATATGGTTCATACATCCCATCTAGCTTGCATGAAACTTCACTTAGACGTCGTGGCGGAGGTCGCGCAGCAAAGGACACTAGAGCTCATACACGGGTATTGATACACCACTCATAGAAGCGGCTCCAGTCCTAGCTAGTTCTCCGTAGGGTGACTTTATCTCATTTATTGGGACTTCCGAGATTCTATATAGACATAACCCCTGGTCGCAGTGAAATACTTGGTCACCTCCGAAACGTAAATCAGCCGCCTGATCTATGAAGGACAGCTCGAGAAACGTTTATCAGTGTTTGAGACGATACTTGACGCGGTTTACGCGCCTGAAATTGCGAGGCTAACCGTTTCTCGTCCAATCATAACAAAATCGTAAGCTCAACAACCTAGGGAACTGGTTCGTCAGCCAGCTCTCGAAACTGAGGTGAGAGGGAGTAGCGAAAGTCATCCTTGGGTCGGGGCTCATCGTGGCGAGCACCAGCCATCGGAGTTTGAAACGTACCTTGACGCGCACCAGCCCGTGTACTCGTACCAGCCCACCCTTGAATTCGTCCCCAGTGCAGACTTCAAGGTGGATCGTTTACGAAAATGCGCATTACCAACATCCTCTGTGAGTGTTGATTGTCAATGCGACTCGGTTGACTGGCGGGGTGCTCACCTTTCGCATCCGACAGCTTCAAGTCCTGTAAAGAGCACTGCGAAGATTGATCCTACGAGCCCTCCCACCCCGAGTACGCCTCTGTAAGTGTTCCTTGAACTGGCCGGCTGGCTGGCAACCTGGCCTGACGTGAGGTAGTCGCAGGAGCACAAGGCTGGGTGGTCAAACTACCCCAACGCAGGAGTAAGTTCACGATACATAGCCAGAATGCGAACGCGCTAACGTGATAGCCCAGTAGCTCATCATACCTGCTCTTAATTACCCCGCCAGCCACCCCTGTACGCAAAGGCCCACCAGACATACTAGCTACGCCGAACTCTTCGCCAAGGAGAAGGGCTGGTGCATCTGGCTCCTCTCTGTTCAAACAATCGTTGAATTCAAATATCCCTCGCATCCAACGGGACAGCCACGACCGATGGATTCGATATGCCAATGTCACGGAAGGATCAGAGGATACTCTGCGAGCTTTAGAGTTGTCCGGTACGGACAACACGAGCTCTGAGGACACTCTCCAGTTCCCTCGAACGGCCAAGGCAATCCTGATGGAAGGTATTTCCACGGGGCCGCTTTCGTTGAAACGAAAGCGAATAGAGAGCGACGGAGACGAGGAGCACGTGGTGAGATCAATATCTTCGGTAGAGTATGATTTTAACCACCATAAAGCGTAAAAGGATCAGGCGCGTGATGGAGCCTTTGGCAGTTCAATTCAACGTAGAACCGTCCATAATTAGCACACAAAGGAGTGAAGATGCGATCCAGACCGGTATTTCATTGAATATATATATGTACTCGACTGACATTGCACAGCAGGAGGCAAAGCAGCAATCGTCGAGCTAATGGAACAACCTGGATATGGGCTGGCTCCTCCGAGGAATACCTTGCCCCATGATGAGGAAATTGATGCGCAAGGGAAGAATGAGATGCCTCACTACGACAACTCGCACCTAGTCGCAGATGTGACGTTTCCTGTAGAGTCTGCGGGTACGTCCAAAGCATCCCCATTCTCGCTTGATCTAATAGGAAATGATAGAAGCGCTCTATGACGAGTCCTTTTGGGCTCTGCACCTTTACCACGCACACTGTGCGCGAGGAGACAAGCCCGAGTTAATCAAACAGGCTCAAAAGCGACTGATTGCGGCTCAGGAGAGCTGGAACAAGAGAGCGGATAATCTTGTTCGGGAGGGGCAATACGACCTGGTTCAGGAAATATTGGCCAGGAACGAGACCTCCTCTGTCGCAGACTTCGATTGGGGGCTTTTTTCGACTTGCTGAACTCTCCTTTGGCTGGCCAAGATGCCTTCCGGCCGTTCAAGATGAGGACTCGGACGGTGATATATGATAAAACATGTTTATGAATGTATGCTCGCCTTATGCAATATGAACCGCCGATAGCGGCTCTACGATTCAATCGTTGCGACCTGAGCGGAGCGAAGAACACAAGAGCATTATGGGAAACCTGTTCCAAAACAAAGACCGCCTAAGGCCGATTCAAGGGAATGAAGAGGCACAATCTCATGAAGGGATATAGGGATAGATGAGGGAAACTCCAAGTTTCGACCCAATGGCCAGTGCGCCAGTGCGCCATCAGCAACGACTTGAACATGGGCGATCTGAGTCCAGAGAATAGCCGAATCTCGTAAAAATCGATAAAGAAAATGAAGGACACAGGGGAGTCGTAAAACACGAGCACTTTCGGATTGTCTCCAGATCAAGCTCCCCAT
The DNA here is from genome assembly GCA_019627685.1 of Serendipita sp. 399. Classification (NCBI taxonomy): domain Eukaryota; kingdom Fungi; phylum Basidiomycota; class Agaricomycetes; order Sebacinales; family Serendipitaceae; genus Serendipita; species Serendipita sp. 399. Next base: position 4,662 of record WSTO01000673.1, on the reverse strand, counting down.
CGCGTCAAGAATGGAGCAAAGTAACAGAAAAGGGGACAAAAAAGTATGAATCGAAACCATAATGAACAAAATAAGAATAGATTGGATCAGAGACAGCAAGGAAACGTGTCTTTATGCAACTGAGTCCAACTCGATGCGTTCGCCTCCGATGTGATGGAGCTCCTTCTCACTCATATGCATCCATAATTTATCGAGGGATCAATGCTGACAGACCCGATAGCGCATAGGTAGGAAGCCAGATGTCGTGTTTGGGTCCAAGCTGCTGAGAGAGGAGCGCATGTGTATCTTGCGCCCAACGCCCCCGTTGTGGCTAAATATGTCTGCATATGGACATGTGGACTACAGAGGGCAAAGAGAGCCTAGGAATAATATATAGCGGGGATAAATCGAGATATTTAATGCGAATAAACCACGTACATCGCAGACCATCACCGTTTATGCGGTTATTATGCAGGAACAACCATCTTAATTGGCGGAGGCACATTTTTACCAGTTCACCAACGAATGAATCCCCCATTTGGTAGTAAGCGAGTGAGCAGAATATCGTCGGTACAGGGGATACGTTGCATGTTGGCGTCCCGGCGATCGTCCTCTCCAGCCGTCTTTGCTGTCTTTTCAGGAGTTTTAGTATGGCCATTAGACTTTATCGTAGCTTAGAAGCAATGATGGTGTATCATGAAAACGATTTCATTCGTTTCGGAGATACCGTGCGATTGTCAGGAGTTTCGACATCCGCCAGATTGAGGGCATGGAGTCTTCGCTGGGCAACCGGAATACTATCCTACGGGAACTCTCTCTCCCTATGAGACGTTATGCGGCTATTTACGCGGTATCTACGATGGTATTACCTATCAATCTATTCTTGGGAGATATTAGAAGCGCTCCAATTCTTGAACTACCATTGGAACACGTTGAAGAAACAAAGTTGAACCAATAAGCTGTTCGCGGTCACCAGGCTTGAGGTCCAACGGTGCGATCAGCGCAAAGGCATTGCACGAATACTCCGACTACGAAAGGGCGATGAATATATTTGACGGCCGCTAGAATTCCCTGTACTTTGTCGTGAGCCCATGGAGGCAGAGGTGACCATCCAGAACGCGTGTGGCGGAGTTTCAACTAGACTTGACGCGCACCATTACATCGTCCCCACCTCGATACACGTACCACACTACAGTTATGAGATCTCTGACTCCTTTCAGTGCTACTACTCCCTCTCAAACTAGTCCTGACGCTGGATCCGGTCAGTCGCCGAATGAAACTGATAGCTGACGCTCGGGGTCTTACCTTTTCGCAGCCAAAGTCGCATCTATGCACTCAAATACGCGCAGGAGAACCGAAGAACTGATTGTTACGTCCCCGAATGCTGCGTCGTGAGTCCCCCCTTGGTCAACTCCAAAGTCATGGCTGAGCGTAGGATAGAAGACTAGCCATAGAGAGCGCATCATCCGAGTCTATTGACAAAAGGTTAGCCTATGATTAGATTATGATGCAGCGAAGTAGCTCACAGACCTCAAAAGACGCTCAACGAGCCCCTTTGAGAGCGAGAGCAGCCTGACAAGCCCCTCTGGCCTAATCGGCCCTAGCCGTATCTCGCGGTTGCTACCATTTGATGCATCGGAATATTTTCGACAGTTGGCGGCATCACTATCGTCCTCCAAGTCCTCTGCCAGTAGAAAGCATCCCAAGCACGCGAACTCCGACATTCGCCTGAGCAGGCGTACACGAGATGATGAATCGGCACTTACAGCTACAAGAATGGGTGGTATAGTCATGAGGGACGACGTAAGATCCGCCGCAGTGGCCGCGGCCCAAGAAAGAGAACGTACGGAAGCGGTCCTCAATCTCGGAAAGATGGCATCGGGGGGAAGGTCTAGACATGAAATCATGGTGAGCATTAAATCTTTAGGAGCGCATATGCTAACCTATACCGCGATATTCCAGGTTCAACGGCGGCTTTCCTCAGTTGAAGTGGTCGCGACTACACCGCGACGACGCAAGCGGACCAGCGACCATTTGGAGGATGTCTCAGAAGCAGAAGTAGACTCAGAATCAAAGGTGCAAACGCTACGTTCACGCTTATATTCCGCGCTGACCCGCCGTCTGAAGGTCACCAAGAGGGCCCGCTTGGAGGAAGACGGATTGCAGGTGTATTGGTCTCCAAGATTAGGGCGTGGACGGGAGTTTTCAGCAGAAATAGCTGATCACTTAGAGAACAGTGAGTAGAGCTTGTCCGTTAGATGACGATACTCATGCATCGAGCAGTCGGGGAGCCTTGGGAAGGGACAGACCCGACTGGAACGCTAGAATTCCCCTATGTAGACAACAAATACGATGCCTTCATACCGGGGAACGACAGTTTACAAACACCTCTTAGCAGCCTTCTTCGTCCTGATATGGAGCTGAACGAAGGCGCGTTGATGCAAGAAACCGTCGCTGATCCGGGCAGTCTAGGTAAAGAATTCAAAAGAAAATCCGTGCTATGCAGTAACAATGTTTTGCCTGTTGCAGATCTTGACCATCTGATCTTCCACGCCAGTAATGCGCGGTCGGATGGAACACCCAACCTCGCCGATATCGAGGGAGGAGCCACTATGGTGGCTCAGACTGATGCTGATGAGGTATCAAATGGGGATCTAGACACCTCGTACGCGACCTCCCCACCAGACTCGGTCTCCATATCCAGCGAGATCCAAACTCCCGAATCCATGCAGGGAGTCGTGGAGTTCCCACGCACAACCAGAAACACTCGGCAACGAAGGCGGCTTCCAGCGTGGGCCGAGCTCCTTGCCTACTGTTGCAGTTCCCAAGAACTCAAGGGATCTCTGGAGAGTCAGACCTCTGTGTTGAAAAGCAATGCAGTGGTATTCTCGAGACAGCAAGAGACTGAAATCCGGGATAGCCTCTTTGATGCCAATGGAGAACCGAAGCGCAGCGAGGTAGCGGGAGTAAAGGCCTACGGCTTTCTCCCGGAGAACCAGCTTCCGGTCATACTGGATGGATGCAGGGAAGTTGCAGCGTTCGCCGCCAAAGAAATGCGCTGCAACTATTCCCTGGTGTGCCGCGCGTCCTTCTCAATCGATGCAACAAACAAAACGTTCTCGTATCAAACGTCGCCATGCAAGAAGGTTCTCAAGACGGATGAGAACCTCGTGCGACATATCCGGGAACAGCATCTGGGCATCAAACGGCAAAAACTGGGTCGGTAGGGAAGGAGAAGGTTAACAGGAGAGATACTAATAAAAATAGGTCTAGAATAGACATGTAGACGTAGTACCATCGACTCATTTCTTGAACAACATAGGATTGCCTCGGGCAATCGCGCAGATCAGATACGAGTGACAGGATTTCTCGATTGGAGAATCAATCGTATTAGTAAGATGAATAAGAGAGAGACGAGAAGTCCGAGTCGGTCCTCGTCTCACAGCTGAGGAAACCATTGGAGCAGATGCCAGAGGCTCAAGCCGGTAGATACCACAATTCTCCCCGCATTCTATCCACTTTTCTCAATGTTCATTTAGCGCTTCGTGACCGTTGTTGACGTTGAGTGAAATCCGTGTGGTCATGGTTCTGTCCAAGAGGCTGCCCTCGCCTTGGGGTACAAGGCTACTCAATGCTCGTGCATGATCCTCTTCAGTGCGTTACACTAAGAACTAATATGACTGCTCGTGCGCTCAGAGAACTTGGCGTTGAGTTTGTCGCGGGGGAGGAAGGTCAGTCGCTGCGAATATTGGACTCCCGAAGTAGTAACGAGTGGCGGTCGACGACGACTCAAGGTATAAATCACATCATGATCGATTTAAGAAGCACGATGACCCGAAATATGCGCACAGCAATCACCTCAGCCGTTCGAATGACAAGGCAGACACAGAGGAATTCGACATGGAAAGAATCATATGCTCTTACAAGTTAGAAATCTTACAGTTATGGACTCTACTAGTGCCCCCAAGATGTAGACACACCACAGGGGAATACCGCGTATAATTTGTTCTACAGCCCAAGGCTGAGGAGAGCCGTTGGGTGGACGCGTGAGATTTGCGGCCGAATAAAACCGAGGTAACGTTGAGATCCAATCGATATTAGGCCTGTAGAGTGAGAGGAGGCGTGTGTGTAAGAGAAAGAGGAGATTCCAGGTGACGAAGACGACAAATGAACATACCCCCTCGAGAAAGGCGAATCTCGCCTCCCGGTAGGCTTTTCTTCTCGTCCAACAAGCTTGTTCCTATCGTACACCGAGTATATTTCTATCACCCAGTGAAAATTGTACGAAGTAGCGATCGAAAGTCGCAAGTACAATGAGCCGATACCTCTCTGCCACGATCTACCAACAAGGAGGTCGTAGTATCCATAGAGGGCATACAGCACATGAATCCGATGAGATCATCCGAATTCATGCGAGTGTCCGTCGTTACCGCTCGCGTTCTGAGCAACCTAAAAATGCACGCGTCAGGAACTTGTAAGATTCTCGACAGCTCAGATGAAACGGGGAAATAATAAACCAGAACGTACGGTGGTGATAGTTGTGGAGGTAGCGGCAATAGTGAAGGTGGCAGTCGGTAAGGAATGCAGCATTGGGTCCAAACGAAGTGTCTCTGGCTGCACCGAATAACTCTGCTGATGAACTCGAATCGAAGAGCCTGTGACCTGGCCATTCGTGGTCGGCAT
>WSTO01000670.1:0-10527 GCA_019627685.1 Serendipita sp. 399 | reverse complement strand
CGACGGGCAAACTATTAAAGGTCAGGTTCTGCGCTGGATCATATAATCACACGTCCTACTGACCATGAACATCTCATCTAGGCCAACTGGAAACATTAGAATTTGGGAATTTCCCTTGCTTTGCTCTTTACACCGCTCCTCGTTCTTTCCGTGACGAGCAGCTACCACACCCTCCACGGACACCCATACAGCAACCCCTCGATCCCCAAATCGCGCCAAGAATTACCGTATTCTTTTTCACGTGAATATATTGCATATGAACAATACAGAAGGCTTGCACCTCGGTTCGGATTGTGTAGCTGCTAGCGCTTACTTTCGCTGTGGAAGTTCGTAGTCGGTGGTAATTCATGCATCCGAGATACAACGCCCCTCATTGGACCTGATAAGGCGATTCAATCCTTTTAATCGTATTCGCAGACTCTTCATACGACACAGAGAGAAAGAAAACATATAAGTCCATCGGGGGTATTAATTACGAGGTACCGGTTCGCCTCTGCTTCTGCGAGGGAATGATTATAAGAGTCGGGAAATAACCTAAACTCCTTTCTTTTCCCCGCCCCCCTCCACATGAGAGGACCAGTTGCTTACTTCATTCCAACCGGTCACACGACCTATGCGCGATTAAACGTGAGCGACATGCGGACCGGGAGATTGGTGCACAGGATGTGGCGGCGCAGGTGAACCATAGGGCGAACCGTAAGGGGCTTGTCCTGGCGGACCAGCTGGAGGACCATATTGATTTTGTGGATAGCTCGGATAAGCCCCAGGACTTTGGGTTGGGTTGTAGGTGGTACCCGTGTTGTTATAAGGCACTCCTCCTCCAGTCTGATTATAGGTCACTTCCGGATGGACGGCGCCACCTGGGGGCGGGATCTTGGGTTCGCCACTGTGGGTGTGGGTTGGGGTGAAGGAGAGATCCGAAGTGGGGGAGAACCAAACGCGCTTGTGACCCTTCATGGCAGCAAGAAGAGCCAGGACGAGGACGACAATGGCGTATGCCTTGAAGAGGAGCCAGATGAGCCAAGAAAAGGCTTGAACGGCCGCATATTGGCGACAGAAGGACTCGAATCTATCGGCTGTATATAGACAATAAGGTGAAATGAAAAAAAGAGGAGGGTTCAGAGACACGTACAGTACCAGTATCCAAAGTAACCGCAGTCACCAGTGAACAACCTTGAGGAAGTGGTGAGCGAAGCGCTTGCTAGTAGAAAGTATAAAGTAAGTAAATGTGACACATGTCAGACCAAAATGACCCACCAAGCCATAGTACCCAGAGAACGAAGCTGACGCCTAGCTCGACGACAACCCAGCACAGGAATGAGCCTTTCCTGAACCAATCAATGGCGAGACTATTATTAAACAATGTCAGAATGAGTGCTCTAGAGATGATAGACGAGTAACGATGGGCCGCATGCGATCGCCAAGCCACCCATCACGTGATGGTAACGATCCAGCACAAAGTAGACGATAAAGATAATCAAACTGACATAGGAGCAATGGAGATTATTGTTAAAACGCTGACAGCTACTGCAAAGCCTGGAAAGGAGAAGGTAGTTGTATTCGCCGTCAAGTTTGCGGCGAGACCCATGACGATGATAGAGAAAAGGAGGATCACCCCTATAGTCAAAATGGTGTTAGATTTTGTTGTCTCTTTAATAAAAGGCGCCAGAATTACATTCCGTTTGTAGGGAAAAAGAGAATGTACGCACCCAGGATGGACAATCGGAGCAGCGCAAAGAGATGCATGGCTGCCAAACAAGTTCACCGATGCTGCAGAATCTGTAGGATTTTAACGAAAAATTGGCGCTGTTGGCGAGCGAGGTTGATGGGGGAGGGGGGCAAAATGCACTAATAAGGTCGGCTGGCCTCGATGGCCGAGGCCTTTTTCAGTCTCCTCTCAGTCTCTGGGAATCTATCGAATGGCAATTACAATGCCGATGCCTGTGCGCAGTTACTGACACTTGTTTCTTCCTGACGGCTTTCTTACGGCGGCTCAACGGACGACAGGGATGATAAGCAGAGCGTCTCTTCGTCTAATTTGTCAGTGGGCTGTGAGGCCGATCAACACCTTCAAGCGCTCAGCCAGCAAAAACGAAACCGGCCCAGCGGCGGACGACACACGGCAACGTCGCTCAGGCGTCTTCCCGCTTGATGATGATGATTTATCAAAAGCCAAGATGGCTAATCAACAGCGGCGAGGCCTCATTTGAATCCCTTTCTTTTTCGCACGTCAACTTTTTCAAGAAGCAAAGGACCCAGAGAATCATCGTTTGAACGGAAGGGTCGGAGAGATTCGTAAACGGAAAGGGTTGTCGTCGATGGACACGCACACAGCGCGGCATGGTTACGACTCGAGCCGCTTGCGACGCTTGTGAGCATGCTGGATGAAACAAAGTTGCCTTCAGCATGGAACCGTCAGATCAACGAGTCATACCTTTAATTCGTCATCACTTTCCCAACGTCTTCTGCGCCCATGGTCCCCCAAAGACGCCTCCTCGGTTGGTGATACCACGTCCACACTCGATACCATTTCCACATCTCCATCCTCGTCCTCGGTTTCCATCCTCCAAAATGCAAGTTTCCCATCTTCTCCACCTGTGACGATAAGCCCCTGTCAATCTAGTTCAGTACGCGGAACCTGCCAGAGCTTCATCGACGTGTGGTCACCATTTTGTTCCAGTCAACGCATCGAACAATGTCAGAATGTCCTCCTATCAAGCGCTGTTCGACGTTCCATCTCGAAGGGTCCTTTGAACTGAGCCGGAGCAGCGCAACACCCCCGCTACATCGAAAGTCGTCAACACTAACTAACCCAGTTGAGTGACAACAGAACTTAATACCTACTCATTGGTCCCACACCACTTCAATAACCCTTTGGTGCCCCAGGGACCAGGATTCTCTTCGACATCACAGAACCCCGCATCGATGATATAGTCCGTCTTCCACTGTGGATCATCGATCTCTATCCGTACGTCACCATATTCATGAACGTTGGCCAACTGATTTCAACAGGTTATCAACTAATTCACTATTACTCGGAAACACACTTGCCTCGTAGCTCCAAAGGGCCATAGACTCCATATCGCTTGTACTCCAGATCCTCACGGAGGAATCCTCCTCTTCCTCTCCTCCTGACTCCCGAGAGATCACGGTCTTATACGCTTTGGGTGGAACCCATCCAGCCCGTGAAATGGAACATCCCCAGTTTGATACTTGTTCTACAGCAATGTCTTCTGATTCCTCTTCACTAACCGCAGTAGTAACGGTATCCAAATTTGTGAGAGAGAGCAAACAATCTGTACTTCCCGATAATAAATATGGTGTTGCCGAATCACTGCTGATCCTATAAGGATCAATCGAGAGTGTCGTGATATCATCCGAGTGTGTCGAAGTATGCGTTGCAAATGGTTGTGATGCATTACGAGGGTCCCTAGACCGCGGATTGAGAGACTCGCAATTGCAACTGGTGCCAGAAGAAGACGAACCAAAAGACAATCGCCGCATCTTCGCTATCTTTCTCTGTTCCAGCTACCAGAATATTTCCGTCACTCGACACATCCATGGACAGAAAAGGACGCTTGTGTGCCCATTTCCCTGCAGGCTCATCTTATAAGTACATCACTACTTCTCGGCAATGGCCGTTGTATGGCAAATACAAATGGAGAAAGAGCCCACCTCTAAGTATATGTTTTCTCGTATTTGTCTCCTGTTCACGAATGTCCGTTCGGACGACTCTTCCATCTGTCCCGGAGGACCAAAACAGGGACGAAGGATTTGTGGGACATAGCTTGAGCTGTGTAACACTGGCTTCCGGCAAATGTGGCTCGTACTTTCCAGTCAGCTTTCCCATTGTCAAAGACGTAGGATCAAGGATCGCAATCGTATTCGCTGGTGCAGAGAAGACGGCCAAGAATCGAGTGGAATCAAAGTTTTGAAGATGTGTTATATAGGGCAAGTCTGTGCATTTCATCAGATCAACTATGTTCTGTCGGGTGACGCAGCGTTCTAGGGTGTTTTGACTGAAAGACTTGTTCGTCCGAGGATTACAGTCGTATCCGTGTCACCTACTTTCAGATGTCGATTCGAGGGGATTTCCAAGGGAGAATATGGGCGTTAGACCGCCTGACTTTGACAATTTTGAGAATTTGAGTCGGTACGTTAACGAGCTTGGAGTTGTCATAATGATCACGACTATATGTCGAGTGAGAAACTCTTTTATGGTGCACCGAGAATCAAATAGTGCATAGGTGAAAAAGGCTGGCCGAAGTGGCAAGGTCGAAAGTCGTCGAGTGGCAAGGGTGGCTGTGGCTACTACTAAGAATGACGCCCTCAATAGCTTAGAGTAGAGAAAGAATGAAGTAAACTGGGCAGAAAGCTCATATCAAAGACGATTATTGTGAGTACATGCCGTCGAAGCTGGCTTGAAGCCAACACGATTCGAGGTAAATCACCAGGAATTCCAGTTACCACCCATGGTCATCTTAATTCCCCTTTCCCGGGCCCTTTCATTTAGAAGTTCGAAATCCCGAATACCGATGATCCCGGTGCAGGCACCATTCATCCACCCTACACCATCACCAAGTGGCTGGCATCCATCAACGCTATTTGCTTCAAATTATCCGACTCTAGCCAGTCCTTGAGGTTCTCACGAGTCCATTGCGAGGTATAAATTCTTCGGAGTGGATGAGTGCGAGGAAAGGGATGGAAGTCGACAATTAGTGCTGGATCAAGCGCTAGCTCCTCAAGTTCTGGACATTCCGTCCATGGAAGAAAGTATTGATCGCGAACTCGTCCCAGACTCGCGCTCGTTATGATCGCGATGGATCGCAGAGTCTGGGAGTAAGGTGAAATGAGTTCTCGTAGTGAAATGTCCATTGTTGCTGTACCGAATTTCAGGAATAGATAGCGTAGATTGGGTAGAGTGAGATGGAAGGACGGAAATACCCATGCTGTCCTCGAGTGAACGACGAAAGTTTGGATATTTGGGAAGATGAGCGAGGTCTTCCCAGGGATCAAAGGAAGAGGAAGTTTGTATGGCGCATCATCCAGGCTGAGTGTCAACCAGGTCAAGTTTCGATAGGAAACCAGGATCTCTAAGAAAGAGTTTGGGTCAAAACCGTCGGTTGCATCGATGGACAGATCGAGCCGACGTAGGAGGGGATGAGGAACCTGACCCAGAGTCTTCGCATGGTTTTTTGAGACAATTGCGACCTCCCATCTGACACCGTCAGCGATGCATGCTATCTCTTCTGAGGTTACCCTTGGAAGTAATCGTCCACATCGAGCGTGAACTATAGTCTCTTTATCGAAGATATAATCATCTCGGATTGGACTGGAGATGGTGTGGAGATCCACAAAGCGATTGCTCCTTGCATCCGCAAACTCCTTCCATGACCTACAAACCCTTCTCATTCTTTCCCTCTCTCGCTCTGGTTCGAAGTACTCGTTCATGCATCTCATAAAGACATATTATGAATTGGCGTCGCGAGCCCAGTTATCGCCTTCGTACGTAGTGGTGAAGAGTGTTGCTTCGAGAGCGAGTTCGAGAATGACCCACCAGATCTCCGTAGGAAGATCAGCAGTAGCTGACCGTTGTTGGGTCTCCATCTTATTGTGGTCCATAAGATCCGTGAGGGTAGTCGGAGTCAAGTGGCTTCCACCACTTCGTCCCTATCGCCATCGATGAATTTCTCCACCGTCAGTCGCTGCATAGTCAAGTAGAAAGGAATCATCACTTTTCAATGGGAGATTCGTCTAGCTGGCACATCGGGAATGTCAAATAACTCGCCAACGCATGCCCAACCAACCCTTCACCGAAACTCCACGGAAACACTCTTGGAAGTCCAGTCATACGATCCAATCGAAATCCTTCCAACAGAGCTATCTCTAAAAATTATTTGGGAAGTCGTCACCCAAGATGCAGACAACCCATCTATCGACGACCTTTTGGCTCTCACTCTAGTGAGCCCTCAATGGAGAAACTTCCTTCTGAGCTCACCGTATCTCTGGTCTCACATTACTGTGGGTCACGGATTTACCGAGGCAGACTCAGCATCCAAACTCGAGACGTGTCTCGTATTGTCACGAGAAGCGCCTCTCACTCTATATTTACATGGAAGGATTTTCAATTGGGAGTATCATCAACAATCCATTCGACGCCACACATGGCGGATTTCGCGGGTTGTCATGAAACTTGCACATTCGGCCGCTCCTTCTCGCTATCAGGTTGAGAGCCAAAGAGCGGTCCTCACTTCATTGGGACACATGCCATCCCTCCATTCCATTCAATTCGACCCTATTACCGGCCACCAGTGGCTCACTCGCCTGATGGAGAACGCACCCTCCTTAAACGCCATCAACAGCGTGTGCAATGTAGAACAGTTGCCACTCTACAAACATTTATTTACATTTGCTCGCACGAACGTTCGTCCAGACTCCCTACATGCCCCTTTAGCAATCCTGCACACTTCAAAGGTCCAGCAACTAACGATGTCAATTGAACACCACCCGATGCGGGATTCATCTGTCATAAACTCCGATAAAATGTCACGTAACGACTCGTTGACATTGCCTCGTATTCATGCCCTTCAGCTCCGGGAAATGGGAGATTCCAGACCCACACCCCATTCTATCATGCCCAAGTTAATCATGTACTTCCCCAATATCTCCAGCTTGACAGTCAATCTGTCTTCTGGTAGACTGAACGCCTTGCTCCCTGTTCTCCCATCCTTACCCAGACTCCAAATGCTCTATCTCGGGATTGAGCTGGATTTGGAGCAGCCCTTACATGTCGAGAGACATGTATCGCCGTCTAAGGTGACCTTTCTCAACCTCCATGTCCGAAATTACCATAGTGGCCTCGACAGAGAAGAGCAACAGCTATTCGAATCCTATCTCCAAGACCTGGCAACCCTCTTGCAGATCGCTATTCCCTTCGTCAGTACACTTAGTTTAGGTAGTGAAGGCCAACCAACGCCGGAGTTGTTGCATTCTTTACAGGAGTGGCGCTCAATACGCGAACTTCGGCTCTATCTGAACTATTTTCCCTGTGTATACGAAGTTTCTTCAGTGACTCTGGAAGAAATCGAAATCAACGCGCTCCGCTTGATGGAAAGCAAAGCCTCGACCCGCCCGGATATCCAAATTGAGTGTCCCAACCTCCTAAGGCTCAGGTTGAAGCATTCATCCGACGACATAGGAGACAATCAGGGCGAAACTAACGGCTGGGTTCTATCCCTGAACTCTTACGCCTTCGCACCGTTGTCCCATTCCATCTCTGTCGCATTCTATCCTGAGGAAGATAGCCACTCCCTCCGCTCTCTGGATACATTACACTCTCCGTGGGTATTTGGCAGCTTCCAGCATCTGAAGAGGCTAGCGTTCAGCAGATATATGCTCGACTGGGCCGCTTTTTTTATTCACTTTATCCGATATCCTTATCTCTGTCCAAACTTGGACTACATCGAATTCAGGACTTATCCCGAGTGGGATTTGTTGTTCCTAATGCTGGAGAGACGTAATTTACTACCACCATCACATGTAACATCCATCAAAACACTTTTATTTCCGTCTTCCCTCCCATTTGTGCTCCTACACCCACTTACGCAGTTGCTTGGAGGACAACCGACACATCGCCTTTCAAATCACGATCTCTCTGTGACAAACCTCATGCTAACCTGCCTAGATTCCTCTATGTAAGCCCTCGTCCCGCCGCTTTCCCATGATTTGAGAGGCAACTAGTTCTGACCTTTTCTGCTTTGGGATAGTCACGGTTGCCAGATGTGTCTATCCTCGTTTCAAAGCTGCAATTCGGCGGTAATATATGATAAAGTCGCTCGTTATGACGAATCGACAATAGAGGAACTCAAAGGCGATTCCGATGATGCTATCGAGCTGGACGCTGAGCCACCCTTGAGCGATGAAGTGCGGGAGTGGCTCTCTGGGACCTCGGCGAGGACAGTGGAATGGCAAAACGCTGCGCGGATATGGTCAAACTCATGCTATAGAGAAACTATCTGTGAGACGCGACGCCGGGATGGCAGGATGGCTGTAACACAGCATAGCTTGAAAGGTATGTCTATGCATTTTGTGCATCGTCGTGGATACACTGGGTATATCTCTTGTTAACAGGAGTACCTACCGTTTCCAACGAATAGGGAGATTATTAAACCAAGTTTTCTTGGGTCATGTGGTGGAACAGGAGAGAGGAAGCATCAATAATCGTTCCACCGTAATGGGGCAAAAAAATCGAACCCAGGTTACACAAGGCTTGCTACAAGCATCTACCTAAAAACAAATGACGAATCCCCCGATTGGATGCACAAGATCTCAATCGGGTGTAGCAACACCTTTGTGGTGGGCATGGGCATACTCTATAAATCAAACGGTATGTTAATTAATTACGGATAGTGAAGGTCTCCCAACAGTAGCATTCGGGGAGGGGTATTGTCCTGGCTTCAAAAAAAAAAGAACTTTTCCTGTCGAATTGTACGACGATTGAGGTGGTGATAATGTAAGCTAACTCTTGAAGGGGATATCCGCCGGATAATAGGGATACTTCTCGCTTCGCTTCCCCCGTCACTCGACTCTATTAGGTCGTGCTCTTCAGTATTCGCGAAGGCCGGTATGATACGTATGTATGATAGGGCTGCCGTCTCTTACTCTTGAACTAGAATGCAAACGTGGGCCGACGGGGACGGATAAATGACCAAGATTGTTGTTGGTTAGCCGTCGTCGTCGTCGTCGTCGCGGACGGGAGAGGTGGCGGATCATCGTTATGGTGTCCAACGTCCGAAACAGACGCAAACTGCTCGACGGACTTGGAAGAGGAAAGCGTTCTACCGGGCTTAGGTGGCTTCTCTCTGGAGACGGACCATGCCCTCGATAGGCGTTTCCCTACCATTCCACCATTCGACAATAGACGACCTAAGAAACAGAAAAGCAGAGAAAGCATAAAGGAAAAGGTTTCAGAAAGAGTGTCATGACGGTGAAGATAGAAAAGAAAAAGATGGAGGGGCGGAGAGGGTGTATATATTCAGCTCGCGGGATAAATACGAATAAATCAAGGGCCAGTGTATCCTCAACATAGAGGAAATAAAGATACCAGGGAGTACAACCGATTTGACACGGGGTGCACCGGAGATGGCGACCCCATATGCTGTCGATGTGGGGAACCCCCGTGTCGTCGGTGAGATGGCGTCCGGGTGAGCAAAATAAGAAAGAGACTTGCGAGCTGTGGCTCGAAGCGATGTGCGTGTGGGTATTCGGTTTTTTTTTTTTTAGGAATAGTTGGAAGGGGAAGGGAAGAAGCAGGAAAATAGCATACGTAGGAGTTGGGGCGTTGACCCTTGTGTCATCTTGGGTGGTGGGATCACTCGATCCTTGACGGTACGATCCATGTATTTCTTTGCGACCCATCTGTCATCTCGTGGTCCTTGGATGAACGGAATCATGGGCGAGCCCTGAAAACCGGGAATTGCGAATTGAGAGATATATAATATATGGAGATAGTTATGGGAAATGAACAAAGGCAGTATGGTTAGCCATAATTGAGACGTGAGAAAAAAGGAATAGAATACGGTTCATGCTCACCTCTCCGATGCGTCTTCTCACCTCCAATCTCCCGTCCAAATCCGTATAGCTTTTGACCATGCTCTCCCATCCGCTCATCAAGCCTCTCGTTCCGACACCACTCCTACTCGCCAAGCTGGGCATTTCGAGCGCCCACACGGTAATCTTCTCCATCCTCATCGGAATAGTTGGGCATATCTCGATCACCTGGCGAATATTGTTCCTCCCTCCTCCGGCCGTTCGGGAAGAGAGCGTGGTACTGAAGAACTCGACAGACATTGGGATCGACTGGTAGTATTTCCCTCCTTTCTGCAGTGTAGCATTGACGAGGTTCAACTCGAGCAGCTCTGGCATATCGGGAAAGGCATCCATGCCTTCAAACAAGTCTCCCTTACCATTGCTATTGCCATTGCCTGAGCCCGTGGTCGCCAGTGATGGCGAAATGGAGGAAGAGTCGTAGATGAGCGAGAGTGTCTTGAGACTGGGCGCGAGAAAGGCGAGCGTGGCGTTTGCGGGGCTGAGAGCGGGGATCGTGAGGGAGGTGATCGTCTCCAGCGAGAAGATGACAACCCATTCAAACAGTTGCTCCCATCCTGGGAAGATATCCGTGCGATATTCAAGTAGTTTATATGCCGGAGGGGTCAGAGCCTGTAGATGGGCCGAGTCGATCAAGGTGGAGGCCGCAGGCGCACTAGGTTGGGTGATACTGAGGAACTGGACGGGCCAGGGGAGTTGCAGGAGTTGATAGACGATTTCCAGATTCGCCAAATTTGCGCCGAAGGTTAGCTTGAGAGCATGGATCGGTGGGATATATGCTGTGTTCCCATTCGATGCAGGCGCCGCTTCCAGGGCCTGGATTGTACGTGCTGGAAGGGCAGGGGCGTTGTCGATTGTGAGACGAAGTTCGTAGAGATATGGAAAGAGTGATAGGATATCAGGGAGTTCTGTTCCCTGAAT
>WSTO01000669.1:0-10532 GCA_019627685.1 Serendipita sp. 399 | reverse complement strand
CGTATCCGCTTCAAGTCCATCCTTGTCGCAATTGTCTGGACAAGATTGTCGAGGCTGCCTTCTCCACTGCAAAAGAGGCACCGGCCACGCGCATCAATGCAACATCAGAAGATGAGGATGGCGACTATGATCATGGAGCTCACGACGAGTCTAGTCCGCTGCGACATACTCTTCTGACAGTTACCATTATCATTTGTGGGTTCACTATAGCGTACTTTGTGTCGAGTTTGCAGATCGGTAAGCGAATTTTCTCACTTTCTCAATCATGCGGGTGAATTACGATGGCTGATCGGACGTTAGTCTTGTCATTCGTTGGCTCGACCGGCTCGACTACAATTTCTTTCGTTTTACCTGGACTCTTCTTTTCACGACTCTTTCGGGACGACCCAAAGGAACGTGCCCTTGTTATGCTCGCCAAGTGCCTCACGTTTTACGGTTGTTGCATTTTCGTTTTTTGGTACGTATCGCAGAATCCTGTCCTTCACGTTTTCTGATCAGTTTACCACTAGCTTGGGTTTTAATCTCTATGAGATTAGTAAATAATTCGACCGTTTTGAATATATTAGAGTTTAAGAACCGCACTACGCTGGATGTTCTATCAACGCGTGAGCAAAGCAATGACATAAACATAATCTCGCCATTCTGTTGCTCCTCTCCCTGGGTTTCCCCTCTGCGCCACCATTTCGACGACCTATATCACAAGTCGCAATTCCATTCGTCTCTACTGTACTCGCTCGTGACTCTAGTACATCATGGTCGGTGTAGTTCCCAGCATTCGGCGAGGGCATACACTCGATATCCAGTCTCTGTGGAGGTCGTAGTATCTGCATATATCGGTAATTCCTGGAGACCAATAAGGAAAAATAGCGCGTGATAAGTATTCAATGTCGATAACGGAGAGAAAAACAAGGACGAGAAGTGGGGAAGAGGAATCTGTACATACGGTGTCGGTAGCTAGTGCCTTTTCCGCAACAGATGAGGTCGTTTCATCAGCTTTAGCTGCTTTTGCAGCAGCAAGAAACTTGCACATCGCCGAAGACGAAGACGTCTCCCATGCCGTCTCCACTACGGCACTCTTGAACACCCCAACCTCGTGTGCAGTGTGGTCTCATATAGGACCGCCTACTCGGAATCGTTCTTATTCAATATTAAATATGGGATTTAATCGAACTCGATATCCCGTTAGTGATTTCCCGGCTCCTCGCCAGTCATAGGATCTGCCGTTGGCTCCGACTTCGTCCTACAAACTTCCAATCCAAGTTGAGAGTCATCAAAAGTGATTGGCGAAATTTGTGTCGATGACTTGAGTTGCTGTGCCCTCTCGAGCTCGAAATCTCGTCCTAATACAGCCGACATCTGTATCAGCTCCCCAGACGCTGTGGCGGGGTGTGACGAGGAAGAAGAGAGACCGGGTGTCATATCCGAGAAAGAAAACGAAAATAATGTGTTTCTCCCTCGGGATCGGGAAGGATGGGAGAAGGGCGAAGTAGATTGCGCCTCAAGGTCACGTCTAAACGTCATGGAGGATATGGTTTCACCTTCCAGACCGGCTACAATCTTGCGACTCGGGGCAACGTGAATCACGTCAGCAGTGGACGAGGCCGAGTGACCGATATGTCTTCGGAGAGCTAAGAAGAAACGACCGGCGATGATGGCTTGTAATGTATAGATGAGGTAGTCGGAGAAATATTTGAGAGTGTCGGGACAAAATAACCACTTTTTCTTTTGTCAGTAAACGGCAGGTTGGCGTAGGTAAAACCGAAACCGACCTGCAAAGTACCCCACAGCCGGAGAAGTAGTACGGCCTGATGTTAGGGAAGGGACGAGTCAATATCCATTCAAACGGTTATTGAGTCACTCACTGCGAACCATAATGCTCCGTCCCCGTATAAGCGGCGAAGGATTGGCCCCACTAAACTCGAGTTACTCAGTACCATACGTCGAGTATCAATCGCATGGTAAATAGTAGCTAAGAGAATGACGACTTCGCACGGGATCTACAAATCAGCAAGCAGGCACGTCAGAGCCCCAGCCATCAGTTCCGAAAGTGTTAAACGCACCGACACGATATATGATGCCCCTATGACATATGTTTGACTATGAGAAACATGTTTAATGACAGCGCAGTGCCCATTGGTCACTCCAATACGAGCTGTTAGGGACGGGTTAGAACATTGTCTTGGCACCTAATATTCTTCATGGGGAAATGAACCTGGAAAATACTCACGATGGAGTATGGTCATCGCGACCGTTGAAATAGATACTTGAGCAGCTGTGAAAATCCAGAAAGAGGCAACGACAAGCCTTCGCATCTTGGGACGGGACTCGTAAAGTGTACAGACTCGCAGGCAGAATATGGCTGTATGGAGGATAAGCTCGGGTATACACGGATCGGAAGGCCTAGATAACCCGCTTAGATTACGCCAGGCGACATACCAGTGGCCATTACACCGAGAAGAATTTGAAAAATAATGCCTCCGATGATGGAAAATTGACACCTAGAGATTCGATCAACCAGGATTATAATCACGGTATAGAAAGCTGTGAATTGCGGAACATACGCCTAGAGACAGGGCTTTTAGTTTCCACTGCGACTATCCGTACTACGAGAACATACTGATGAGGTCAGGGATGTAACGAGAGGGTTGGAAGCTGCAACGGAGAGCGATTGTCTGAGCCAAGATCGGAAGAAAACGCCGCAGAGAAGATGTCCCACCCAATAACCCAATCGGTAAACCAAGCATTGGAGAGTAGCGAATCTACGACACGACGTTATCAATTGATATCTCCGACGGCGAGTTGCAACCTACGACAATCACGATCAACTTGAGAAGCCATCCTCCTTTCGAATTCCAAAACAGTTGGATCTGGTAATTCAGCGTTCAGCGGTTTGAAGAAGGAAGTCGGAGAGTAAAAGGAAGACCCTACCTCTGATCCCAACGTCAGAAAATAATCATAGAAATACAAAGTCGCTCCTGCTACAGACACATAATGTGAAATCTTTGCGTGAGAAGCTGCTAATACGATTCTTGTAGGGTCCATCGCGGAGGACTCCAGAAGTCGCGGAGTACGTGGTTTGATATTATATCTCTAATACACCGATGATTCTATTCATGAAAGAAGCACTGGAGTCCCTCGATTCGCGCGTTTGTTGACGAGGGGCGTAAACCGACCGTGACAGAAAGGTGGGAGGAGAGGGAGACGGCAGGGAAAAAATGAGGTGAACGAAGACTAGATATGATCCCTCGCTTATTGATTCCCTCCGCGCCCCGAGGTGCCACTCAAGCCGATGTGCGGATGTGCGGAGCCTTGAGAACGGCCCTTGACCTGTCAGCTAAAAGGCACTTTTGGCATTCTTGATATCAAAAGTTGAACCCATATTGAAATCCAAGTCAACACTGGAAATTAAAACACCCGTGTCAGCCGTGGCTGAGGAGCAATTGCAGCCGCGTTTGATTGTCAAGCTAACTTAGTCCAGTTTGGGATGCTGATAGAATGCCGGTTGGGAGTTGTTTCCCTACTCCTGACAGCCGTGCCACACTGTTGGATCGGGTACGTAATAACAGGCCGAGAGGGTGCTATAAGCCATTTCGCATGTTTCTTCTGCTTGAATTGGCGAACGAAATGTGGACCATATGCTGAAGAACAAATGTAAACATGTTGACAATTCGATTTGTGCCTGCTTACCATCGCCGATCATCTCGCGCATTGGAAAAAATACGTACGGCATAGTCCCCATTGTGTCCAACTAAGCGTGCAATCACTTAGTTGATCAGTGTTCGCGTCCACAAGGCCATGACGAGTGGCCAACCAGGAGCGTTGTAAACTCATAAATGCCCAAAAGGCAAGCTTCGTAATTGATAATACAGGCATCATATGACTTGAGATCTTACGACAAAATTAGCGCATTTTCAGCAATAATGTAACCATTTTCGCGGCCGCTTTTGCCTTGGTTTTGTGGCTATAAAGCCTAGCATGCAAAATCCCTGATTCTCTTGCTCATTTTACGATGCCTCGATACTCAAAGTGCGCTAGCTGTGGCCAACGGCATCACGTAGATGCCTGTCCATCCACTGCAGGTATGTTCTTCCTTGCGCAGACTTCCCTGTTGCACACAATGTTGCTTAACAAGTTGAGCTGATTCAAATTACATCGGAATCCTAGCCAGCGCGCCTAGATTTACTCGAAGCAGCGCCCATCGACAAGCCACCCAAACTGCGGCAGTTCTTTCTGAACCCTTGCAACTCTTAGCGGGCGTGATTGCTAACTCTCCTCCTGTAACTGAACCAGAATCATCATCTCCTGCTCCTCTTATTCCTCTCCACTCTGATCTCTCAGTTCCAGCTCCGACCGGGCTTGTACCTGTTCCACTGAGCCCCGGAAATCCGTTCATTGGCCACGATGATATGGAGGGACCCTCAATACCTCTCCTTGCACCAGTGGCCATGCCCTCATATTCCTTATTGCCATTACTGCCACCGTCACCTTTGGCCATGCCCATCCAAATGGCATCACCATCGGTGGAGGGCTTGCCACCGCCTCTGTCAGATATTGATTCTGATTGGGTCCCCCCAAATTCCCCATCCCCAGATATCCGCCAACGTACTACCGCTTCACAACCATCGGCAAGAACACCAGAAGACAACCATGTTGTTCTCCCTCCCTCCATTGTTGCCGTTGCCTCAGATCTGGCAAATAAAAAACGATCAGCATTGAGTGCGACCGACATATGGTATTTTATCCTCCCATTAAGCAGCAAGGACCTACCGGAGGGCCACGAGACTCTCCCTTTCCCAGCGGGTAGCAAGCGTCCCGAGTCTGCTTTTCTTGGCTGCTTTTTCTGCAGGTATGTTGAGTTGGTGTTCAGTAAAGTTTAGGCTCATGATTTATAGCAATCACGGTGTCTCCCAGACATGGCAGAATGTCGAAGGTATCACAAGCCCAATACGCCGTCATTTTGAGGCACAACATGAGAAAGAATGGAAGGTTACTTGCATCTCATTGAAGTTGAAGCATTGGGAACGATACGCTGAGGAAGCAACTCCCAAAGGCCAGGCGGCAAGACGCGCTGGGCAACGTGAAGAGTGGAGCCTCGAGGGATTTCTCGATCGGCTTATCAAGTGGATGGTAGTCGATGATCAGGTTAGTACCATCTTGGGCATTCATCTGCATCAACTTACATTCTCAGTCTTATCGGACTGTTGATAGCAAAGAATTCCGGGATCTTCTCTTGTTTTGTGGGCGTCAACTCCAGGACAAAGATATCCCACATCGTGATCGGCTTGGACGGCTTGTCATGACTGCATTTAAGGACAGTTGGGAAAACCTTGTGGCAGAAATTGCGGTAAGCCATCTCTCGCTGGTTGTCTATTTCTCTGACCATCGATCATAGTCATCAGAAGGAGAGACCTCTCTAACAGCGGACATGTGGACCAGTCCTGCAAAGGTGGCATTCATGGCCATCACCGCGCACTTCATAGTGCGTAACCACAATTGTCTCGAAATGCGGGCTCGACTCGTGGCATTCCGCAAAATTGAAGGGGAACATTCAGGTGCTAATATGGCTCGTCATATGGCCCAGGTACTTCATGAATTGAAGCTAACCCGTACGGTCAGTAATGCATGATTGTATGCTCAGATACTCACCCATACTCGAAGGTCGGCCAGATTACTCTCGACAATGCATCAAATAATGATACCATGATGCGATCATTAGACTATGCAATGTCTCACTATGACATTGGTGCGAAGCTTTTGGAAAAAAACCATCGTTGCCGGTATGTGTATTGTCCAGAGTACGTAGTATATGCTGAAATCATATTCTCCAAGGTGTTTCCCACATATTGTCAATATAGCCGTTCGAACTGCACTCAAAAGTATCACCAATGTCGTTGAGCCCGACCCGTTAACTTCTGATACCGCTACGGCTTCTCTCGATGGAAGCGACAGGCCATACAATGAAGATGAAGACCCAGTGGAGCTCGAGCCAGAATGCGTCGCAGGCTACCCAGCCGACTGGCACCGAGTCCTGAAGCGCGACGTCATTGCAAAAACTCGTGCTTTGGTCAATGCCTGCCGCAAATCGCCACAGCGACGTGAATCCCTCCAACAATATATCACCAAGGGGAGAGAAGCAGGCGATTGGACATTGAAATCTCTTCAGCTGATCAAGGATGTTGACACTCGGTGGTCAGCTGTTTATCTTATGATCGAACGGTACTTGTATTTGCACCCAGTAAGTTTTATGAATGATACCTACATGTCTAACTTGTTTTAGGCCATTGACAGCTGGCTTGGACGAGCCGACCAATCTGACCTCCGCAAGTATCGGCTTGAAAGGAGAGAGGTTACTGTCCTTGAAGAAGTGAAACAATTCTTAGGCCATTTTCATGATTTCCAACAACTTCTCTCGGCCGAGCAGACACCAACAATCCAACTTGTGATCCCCGCATTCGAAAGTCTGATATCAAACCTTCATGAATCCCGACAGAAGCAACTAGATTTCTCACATGCATACTCAATCGCGCTATTGAAATTAACCGAGTACAAGCAAAAATGCCTTATGAATCCGGTTTATACTCTTGCAATGGGTGAGTACCAAAACTCGTCTCGTTTTCTTTGTCTTCTCAACGCAAATCTCAGCGGTGTTTCCTCCCTTGAAACTTTGCTATTTCGACAGACGTTGGCCACTTCAGGAAGCTAAAGCCGCACGGCAGTTGCTTCGAGATGAGGTATGCATTTTTGCTTATACTCAAACTAAGCTTAGCCTTCAAAAAGATGTATAGGATTCGGTTACAGCAACAAAATTCCGTGTCCAAGCTTATTCCACCGACGGCATCACAACTCAGAGACAGCGCCAACCCTCTCACCCGAACTATTCACCAGTTACTCAACAAATCAACTCGCCCAGGCTCCAATGCGCCCCTTCCCACCCCTGTAACACCCATCCGTGCGGCTGCAGACCAGCTTCGAAGGGATTGGGTTGGTGTCGACACTGAACTCCGAGCATATGAAGAGGAGGATTCCATCGACCTGGATAGTCTCTTGAACAATGGGTCAAATGGCCTACTCTCGTATTGGAATGTACGTACCTACCGTTTGGCTGCCACGTCCTATTGCTGAACACACACCAGAGCCGACGCGACAAGTACCCAATATTATACCAAATTGCAATGAATATCCTACCAGCTCAAGGCTCTGCTGTGTCGTCCGAACGCGTTTTCTCCTCGGCAAAGCGAACCATTACAGATGCCAGGAACAGGTTGCTGCCTCATGCGATAGAAAGCCGGCAGATCCTCAAGTTTATGCTGAAGTCCAACAGGCTTTCCCTCCGAGGAAGATGGGGTATATCACCTGTCGAGGCAGCAGCATTAACCATCACGGAAGACCTCGAGTCAGCCCTAAAAGCACGAGACATGGAAGCGGTAGACAAATTAATGGCTGAAGTGGACTTTTTCTCATAAAATATTTCCTATAAATTTTGTACATAGCCAGTTCTAATCTGCAACCTCTCTACAACGCTCAACGATAGCGAGCTCAGAATGCCAAGAACGAGCCATCAGCTCGCTCTGGGCTCGGCTCAACTCGTCGCAACACAAGCTTCGTACCCCATGGGTCCAAGGTCTATCTCTCTCATACCAGTCCTTCTAGAGCAACGTTGGGAGATCCTAGTGGCTCGATCGTCTCTCTAAACGGCGCCGAAAGAGCGAGAATCGTCCATGGTACTAATGAACGATGATCCCTTGCTTCGAATTTCGACTAGCCATCTTGAAAGCTGATTTTTGATCGCTTTGAGTTTGATTTGTTTGAGTTATGCTCAGAAAGCAAAAGTGGTCGCAGTCAACTTGGATCCGACAAGCTGGGCCAGCTCTTGGTACCAAACGCGATCATTGTTAACTTTATCGTCATACTCAACGACTGCATTGGATGGATAAATAACGACATAGAATTGGATTTCGCTCGGAAACAGGTTACACAGGACTCAGTACGAGCATTCTGGGGATTGTCAAGAACGAGGACGAGCACGCGAGTCACAAGTTACCCGTTGGATCAGCGATTATACACCTTGGACAGCTACTTAGTAGTACGAAGATGGTTCGGGAACGGTGCCAGGGATGGGCTCGAAGATCCAGAGCGCATTGGGCTTGTAGAGCGATGGGACGTTCTTGTTCTCCTCGTCCTCCGGGAACCTGTTCAGCTTGACCTAGACGCACATGAGATCCCTTTGATCAGCGACAAGAGACAAATCAGACTCACGGGCTCCTTCTTATCAGAGTTGTTGAGTTCCCAGTGACCAACGGCAGGACAATTGTTGTCAGAGGGAAGCTCGTAGATTCTGGTTGGTAATATAAGTACTCGCACATAAAGATTGAATCAAGGAGACGTACACGTAGTAAATGATAGGCTTGGAACCGTTGAAGATTGGCTGAAGACGCCAGCGAGTTGCGGTTGCAGAGGGATCGACACTGATGTAGTATCTTCTCTCAATTTCACTGATGGCGATACCAGGGTTGGCCGGGGCGATGGGATCCTGGCTCTGGAGAATGTAGGTACCGTCTCCGAGCCGGATCACTTGCCACTGGAGTCAAAGAACGTGAGCAAAATCTATATCGAAAGAGAATTGCGAAATCAAACCGTCACTTGCCTTGATTTCTTCAGACTTGGAATCTCCCTTAGCACCAAGAGCACCCTCGTCGTCGCGGATGCGGCCAAAGGCGAGGTTCCTGATGTAGTATTGACCACTGTTGACGATGGGAACGAGAGCCATTGTGCGAAGTTTAGATGGTTGGATAAGAGATATGCTGCGAGTTCGGGAGCTTGAGCTTGAGGGTCGGGTACGAGCAGGAATGGGTTCCCCTTTTAAGCTCCTCCGGGGCGTCTAAGTATCTATATTCGTAAACCATCACGAAGAGACCTCATTTTCCCAGCTCTGTATTCCGTTACAATGCACTCCCGTCTTGCAGGGCCCCAACCTATCCAAATCCCAGCACAAGGTCCCGTCAAACGAACGGTTGTATTCCCCGTGTATTGTGGGGCAGTCGGAAATGATTGTTTTCCGCTGAAGGCGCGCTTATGCTGGTCCACCAACTTGGAGTCACGAAACTAGGATCTCGTTCAAACTTTCGGTGTCAGGTTGGCCAATTATGTGTAAATTAATTTTCTAATATTTTTAGACTAAGTTATGTTCGGACGAATTGGCGAAAACTCACCAGATGAAGGGAAAAACCACTCCGTAATTCTGAGCGGAATTTGCGTCTCCCCACTGCAGATCCGTCCTCTATACAGCTTGAATGTCGACAGTAAGCGCGATACATGAATTCCATCATCCGTCCGCTCCAGGAAAATCAGCCGCCGTGGTGAGCTGGGAGCGGAACAAGTCCAATAGACGTGAATAGCGTGAATGTCGAGTGCAGTGAGCACCATAGGCGCTTCATGTGTCTTTAAATAGGCCGAAAGACGGCTGCCATATAGGAGAAGGGAGCTGCCAATATGAGCGCTCAAACCCAAAACCATTCTCCGATCGAGTCCGCTCTGCACGAGGCTCGACATCCGACTTCCTTTTGACGCGGAAAATGTGCATCTCCTCTGTATTTGCACTTCACGAGCATTCGAGAAGGCTTAGCCACCCTTTTCTGTTTCCATGCAATGTTAGCTTTCTCCCAGCAGTTCCTGCCCCCCCCCCCCCTTTGTCATTGGTATGGCCAATATGACTTCCATGTTAGCGCTTTGCAGGTGGTTGTATTGTTGGCGAGTGAAAGATTGCCAGGCTTGAGAGGCAGATATATCGATAAGCGACTGGTTAGTATCCAATCTCCAGTCGATAATAAGCTAACCTACCCCGCGCGAATGCTATGGCATCGAGAGTTTTTTTTTACAGCTTCTATACTGAGACTCACAACATACAGATGTTATGTGAAATTCGTTGAGGAGATCACGCAACATCTCCTTATGCAATCAAATTTCTCGCTGTCGGACCTTCCATTCGAACAGAACTGCAATTGAACCTGCCTATGGCCTGAAACAATAGCAACTGAGATCTTCAGAATAGATAACCTTTGTAGCAATGATCCAACAACCCTTTTTTCGGGTCTATCCGACGACCCAAGCACGACATTGCAGGTTAAATTCGACACCATTCTTTCTGTTTTGGAACTCTCTTCACGCAAAAATCGTGGACTGAAATAATACATCCTGATCTGCTGTTAAGTTGAACATGGACACAGTCAAAGTTTAGTCGACCAATTTGGCCCCGAACTCCTCCTATGCTCAGCGCAGTCGCCGCACGAAAACAGCGAAATACGACAGTACAAAATGGAGCGGCTGAAGTGGTTCAGGTCATCTCGAATGTAGATTCCAAACCCGTCGCAAAGCGAAAGTTCAATCAAGCGAATTCGGAAACAATGTCGCGGAAGCACAAAAAGCAACACACAATATCTGAAATGACAGTAGACACTGTGGAGAGTACGCCAGAGCCCTATTCGACTCTTGTCATCGAAAGCAAAGACCGAGGCTATTCGCCCAGTGCTCCTGTG